>VMDO01003903.1:82557-133963 GCA_007922755.1 Pedetes capensis
TTGTCTCTAGATGAAGAAAGAAAGGGGGGGGGGGGGAAGGAAGGAAGGAAGAAAGAAAGAAATGAATCAGTTGAAAAAAAGGAGCCACTTCCTTTGCAGAGGCAACTACACGTCTGAAGAAAACCAATGAATTTGAAACCATTGCCAGGGCAACCGTGGGAGTAACCTAACCGTATCACTGATCACCACTGGACGACTGAGACAGCTCTAGAATTCATCTGTAAATACAGGGCAACAGACGTGGGTAGCGTCTACACGCAGTCCCTTCCACTTCTGAGAACTTGTCATGAGAGAGGGCTTCCTCTGTCAGGGCACTAATCTTAACTGCCTAACCATCACTAACAGCGAGAGGAGCATCTTCTGGGAAGCGTGCACACCTGTGGGAGCAAATCACCATCACCTGTCTGTGGTTAAGAATCCACGTGCAGAGACATTGGGGGTACTGCCCCTTCCCACAGAACCTCGCAAGGCTCCTTTTCATTGGAGTTGCATCTGAGCAGTCACCAGGTTTTAAGCATTTGTTGGGACAGGAAGACGCGTCACCGCGAGTTACAGCTCAGAGCTCGCCCGCTGGCTGTGCGAATGCAGGGAGACGTCGCAGGCGGTGCAGCCACAGCCAGAGCGCCCAGGGTGCACCGCCTTCTCCCGGGACAGGTTGGGCGTGGTTTTCAGCGGTGCCCCGCACACAGGGTTGGGTGGAGTCTTCGGGCCGGGCGAGAAGGCTCCAGTCATTATCCAGGGAAAGGACTTGCAGCTCCCCAGACCTAGGACAACCGGCGTCCCCAAGGGCCTAGCAGGAGCCGACCGAAAACCTCTGGAGAGTAGAGTTGAAGGCTGGAGGGGGCCCCATCCTCGGAGACGCCCCTGCCCCCACCCGCAGCCCCCAGGATGCCTGGAGTAGTCTGGCCGCCGGCGACTGCGCTGATGCTCCTAGCCCAGTTGCTCCTGGCCGGGGTGGAAGGTCCGCCAGGTAGGTCTCGGCTGGTGGAGCGCCCGGGCGCCTCCTGGACTGTGGGGCTGGGGGCCAACCTCTCCCTTGACTTGCGGCGAGTCTCTGTGCATCTTCATAGGCTGCATCTGACGTTTGTTCCTCATCTACCTCGCCCTTTTCTGTTCTACTGCTGTCTTTGAAGTGCTCAATTTACAGCCCGGTGTTCTTTGGTTTTATTTAACTCACAGGCTCGGTGCCCCTCTGTCTCGTTTTTGTTTCTTTGTTTCCTGCTGGTTTCCTAATCCTTAAATTCCTTTAAGATCCTTTTAATTTGCTGGAAGAACCTTCTGCTGAATCTGACAAGTATCCCAGGGGCCAGCTGATCCGAATTATCAGAAGAGTTCAGCCCCAAACTGCATGATTTCCACCCCCGGAAATAATTAGTTGGTGAACATTATATTTCTACAGTGTCTCACTACGTGGATGATATTTTTTCATATCTGTTAGAATCAGTTTTCCTACTGTAAAAGAGATCTTTATGGGAAGAATACTCCCTCCTACTTCTTTGATCTTTGACAAAGAAAACAGTTTAAAATACAGCGAAGTTAATGATACAAAATAAAGCAAGGTTCATTAGCACTTCCTGCTTATTTTTGTGTTCATACAGATAAAATATTAAATGAGAGGTGACTTGCTAACCAGGCACAGTGGCGCACACTTGTAATCCCAGAGGTTCCAAGTTGGAGGCCAAAGGCAGTATGCCTAATTTAGCAAGACCCTACCTCAAGGTAAAAAAATTTTGAAAGGGGTTTAGGAGGGTGCAGCTCAGTGGCAGAGCAATTATAAAGTATGTCCAAGCACCTAAGTTCAACCTCTAATACAAAAAAAAGAAAAAAAAAAGAAAAAAAAAGACTTGTTCTTATATTGTAAATTCCCTAATATTTTTAAAAACTAAATGTGACTTGTACACAATTATCTGCAGTTTGAAAAAAGTCATGTGCAAAATTTATAACTGCTTGGGATATAGTTATTTTTTATCATCTTGATCTTAATTTTACTAATGTAGATTTGCTCTGTAAAAAGAGGAAGGCAAGCAGATGTGCTGGCACATTCTTGTAATCCCAGAGACTCCGGAGGCAGAGCCAGGAGGATCTCAAGTTCAAAACCAGAGACAGCTTGGTAACTTAGTGAGACCCTGACTCAAAGTAAAGAATATGTATGTATGTATGTATGTGTGTATATATATGTATATATATATACACATACACACATATGTATATGTATATATATGTACATATGTATATGTATATATGTGTGTGTGTATATATGCGTGTGTGTGTATATATATATATATATATATATATATGGATGAGGGCAACCTAGTGGCAAAACACTTGCAAAGTGTATGTGAGGTATGAGGCGCAGAGTTCAACTCCCAAGGTGTTAGTTATTGTTGTTAGGTGCTGTCGAGTTGATGTCCAACTCATAGTGACACTATGTACAATAGACGAAGCACTCTTGTCCTGCTTTTTTTGCTATTCATAAGGTTTTCAATGGCTGATTGTTTTTTGGGAGTGGGTTGGTGGGTTCTTCTCCCAAGCCTATAGCACCTGGTGTTCCCAGGTGGTCTCCCATCCAAGTACTAACTAGGTCCAGCCCTGCTTAGCTTCTGAGATCTGACAGGACTGGACACCACAGTGATATGGCTGTAGACAACAACTAAGTACTCACCCCCCCCCAAAAAAAAAAAACCAGAAAAAATAGAAGAGGAAGAAAAGAAAAGGGGGAGTGAGAGTGGATGGAGGCAAGCATTCTTCCATGTAAAATTTTAAAAAGGATAGTAAAACTCAATTCATTAATTATTTCCTGAAATGATATACCTGAATAAGGTATCATTGGTCTGTGCATTCTTTGGTTTGCTTGCAGATTTCCCATGTCCTCACAAAATAAATAAATAAATAAATAAATAAAACTTTTCTTAAATTAACACATAATTGTCCATATTTATGGAGTACATTGTAATAATTTGACACATATATACAATATGTAATGATCAAATCAGAGTAATTAGCATTTCCATCTCCTTAAACATTTATTATTTCTTGGTATTCAGAGCCTCTGAATTCTTCTCTTTTAGTTCTTTATAAAACATAAATTATGAGTTTAGCTCAGCTGGCAGAGTGCCACTCTGCGCTTCCTGGAGGCTCTGGATTCAATCCCCAGCACTGCAAAAATGGGAGAAGGGTGTGCAAGCCCACTCCCTAAACAATCTTGAAACAATCAGCCATTGAAAACCCTATGAGGGTCACTGTGAGTTGAAAGCGACTTAATGACACCTAATGACAAGAGTCACCCTACTATGCTGTAGAACATTAGTACTCATTCCTCTTATGTAGCTGTATTTTGGTGCCTAGTATCCAACCAACCTCCATCTTTCCTCACCTAAACCCTACCTAACCCTTAGGACCACTATCATAAAGAGTTTTTAAAACTCATGTATAGTAATAACATATTAAGTATGCATTAATTATAATTACATAAAATATATCCAGAAAAATGACTACCAATATTATAAAGGAAGATGCTTCTATTTAACTGTTGATCACATAACCCTTTTGCCCCTGTTGTGATCTCTCTAAACAAGGCAAATACTATCTTTTACTAGGTATCAAGCTCATATTATAGTGAAGTTGATAATTTACGTTTATAGAATTAAAAATAGGATAGGTGAATGGAAAATATGTTTATTGAGATTTTTTCAAGTAGTTTTAAAAGAGCGTTCACAGATCATACAAATCATTCACTTAAAATGTACAATTCTATGGGTTTTTAGTATATGCATAGATATGTACAGCCATTACTATAGTCAATTACAAACATTTTTTATCATTTAAAAATGAAATATTGTACCTTTAGATAGCAAATCCCAATACCCTCCATCATCATCCCTGCCTCCACAGCTGTAAGCAATAACTATTCTTTTTGTCTCTATGACTTTGTCTGGTTTGTATGTTTTATATAAACAGAATCAGGTAACAGGTTGCTGCTTTCATGAAGCATGATGTTGCCAAAGTCCATCCATGTTGAAATATATTAACAAAACAAAAATCCTTACAACTGGGTCAGCATGCAACTTCACAGTAAATGGAGAAAAGATTGAGATTGTCCATGATTTTGCTTTACTTGGTTCTACAATCAACACCCATGGAAGCAGCAGTCAAGAAATCAAAAGATCCATTGCTTTGGGCAAATCTGTGACAAAAGATCTCTTTAAAGTATTGAACACAAAAGATGTCACATTGAAGACAAAAGTGCACCTGACTCATGCCATGGTATTTTCAGTTGCATCATATGGTTATGAAAGCTGGACATTGAACAAAAGAGACAGGAAAAGAATTGATGCTTTTGAATTATGGTGCTGGAGATGATTATTGATTATACTATGGACTGCCAAAAGAACCAACAGGTCCCAGAAGAAGTGCAATCTGAGTGTTCCTAGGAAGCAAGGATGGCTAGACTGTATCTTATCTTTTTTGGACATGTAGTCAGGAGGGACCAATCCCTGGAGAAGGATGTCATGTTTGGGAGAGTGGCAGTCAGCAAAAAATAAAAAAAAAGAAAAGAAAACCCTCTACTAGATGGATTGACACAGTGTCTGTGACAAACAACTTAAACATAAATAAGATCGTGTGCCTGTCACAGAATCGGGGAGTGTGTCATTCTACTATACATAGGGTTGCTATGAGTCCAACTTGACTTGATGGCACCTTACAACAACAATAACAACAACAACATTCTTTTTGTCTCTATGACTTTGCCTGGTTTATATGTTTTATATAAATGGAATCATGTAGCCCATGGCTGCTTTCATGTAGCATATGTTTCCAAGGTCCATCCATGTTGAAATATATCAGAACTTTATTTTAAAGGAGAAATATTACATTATAAGGATATACCTCATTTTGTGCATGCATTTCTCAGTTGAATATTTATGTTGTTTCTTTTAGTTATTATAAATAATATTGCTATAAACATCAGTGTACAAGTTTTTGAATGGACATATCTTTTCATTTCTCTTAGGTAAATGACTATGAGTAGAATTACTGGGTCATAGGTAAAGTCTGATTGAAAAAAAGCCAGAATATTTTCTAAAGTGGCTACCCTGTTTTATATTCCTGCTGTACATGAATGTTCCAATTTGTTTACATTCTTTTCAAGACTTATCATTATCTGACACTTTGATTCTGGTCAACCTAGTGTCAGGGGAATATTTCATTGTAACTTGATTTGCATCTCCTTGATGATTAATAACATCAAGCATTTCTTTGTGTGTGCTTATTGGACATTTATATGCTCTTTGGAGAGATCCCTACCCAGATCTTTGCCATTTAAAAACTTTGAATTCTTGACTTTTGTTGAATTGTATGAGTTACTTGTATCTTTTAAATTCAAATCTCTTGTTAGATATGTGATTTGAAACTACTTTCTTCTATTCTGTGCTGTGGGTTGCCTTTTCTTTCAAGTATCTTTTGCAACACAGAAGTTTTCAATTGGGAAGTTTAATTTTGATTCATTTAGTATCCATGCCACAAGGTTTGTTTATGAACCAATTCTTAATTTGAAAGAACTCTAGTCTATATTAAACCAGAAAAATATCTAATAGAGGTTACAAATAAAACTGGGAAATGCTTTGTGTGTTCTGTTGCTATATAAACCAACACATTCTTTCAAACCCAAGTATGGCAGATTCTATTATATACTGCCTAATTGTCAAAAGTTATATCAAAGAAGTAAACAGAATATACACAGAAATATAATTTTTAATACACATTTTGAAGAAAATACTGGAACACTTAATTGTACTCATAAGGAATTTGTTCATGGATGAGGAGACAGTCATTAGAACAGAACAAGGAAACACTGCCTGGTTTTAAGTTAGGAAAGCTGTGCTATATCCTTTTACTATAACCTCTTCGGTCTCTATGCTGAGGAAATAATTCAAGAAGCTGGACTTATAAAGAAGAATGTGGCATCAGGATTGGAGGAAGACTCATTAACACCCTGTGTTATGCAGATGACACAGCTTTGCTTGCTGAAACTGAAGAGGATTTGAAACATTTACTGATGAAGATCAAAGAACAAAGCCTTTAATAAGGGGTACACCTCAATATCAAGAAAACAAAAATCCTTACAAGTGCGTCAGTAAGCAATTTTATGATAAATGGAGAAAAGATTGACGTTGTCCATGATTTGGCTTTATTTGGTTCTACAATTAACACCCACAGAAGCAGCAGTCAAGAAATCAAAAGACTCATTGCATTGGGAAAAGCTGTTGCAAAAGACCTCTTTAAAGTGTAGGAAAGTAAAGATGTAACACTGAAGATGAAGATGCTCCTGACTCATGCCATAGTATTTTCAATTGCATCATATGCTTGTAAAAGCTAGACAGCGAATAAGGAAGACAGAAAAATTGATGATTTTGAATGATGGTGCTAGGGATGGAATATTGAATATACCTTGGACTGACAAAAGAGCCAACAGATCCATCCTAGAAGTGCAATCAGAGTGCTCCTTGGAAACAAGAATAGCTAGACTGCATCATACATATTTGTCAAGAGGGACCAATCCCTGGAGAGAAGAACATCGTGTTTAGAAGAGTGGCAGGTCCACGAAAAAAGGGAAGATCCTCAACAAAAGGAATGACAACAGTAGCTGCAACAATGGGTTTAAACATAAAAAGATCGTGTACATAGCACAATGTCAGGGACTGTTTCATTCTGCTGTACACTATGAGCCAGGCCTGACTTAACAGCACTTAACAACAATTTTATATATAGTTTTATTTTGAAGACAAAAGTTACACTGAAGGTTTGCTAGAAAGTTCTGCACATCATTTCCTGAAATTCACTAGTGTAAAGGACTTGAAAAGTTATTCTTTCAGTTCTTGAAGAGCTAGGTCCCTAGATCCTCAAGTGGGAGCCTACACCCTCATCCTAGTTCTTACTTAGTTAACTCTATCATACATTCTAGAGCTAAAATTGGGATGAAGATTTTAAAGAGTCTGGCTTATTCATTGCTAATAAGATTTCTAAACTTTCTATTCTTAACATTCTAAATTGAACAAAATAAGTTTTCAGTAAAAACTGTGAAGTAACTGATACAAAATCTGAGCTCTTATTAATTATAGGAATTAAGAATTGGGCTGGGGGTTAGCTCAATTCGTATAGTGCCATGCTGCACTCTCTGAGGACCCGGCTTCCATCCTTAGCACCACAAAAATGAGAGAAACATGACAATCCATTCTGGAAGCAATCAGCCATTGAAAACCCTATGAGGGTTGCTATGAGTTGGACACAACTCGATGGCACCTAACAACAACAACAAGAATTTTTCTGAGCTGGGCATGGTGGTTCCTGCCTATAATCCCAGCATTTGAGAGAGGCAGAGGCAGAAGGATTGTGAGTTCCAGGCTATTCGGTGACACCTTGTCTCAAGAAAAAAAAAAAAAAGATACGATATAAAAATAAATAAAAATTCCTGTTTAAATTCTACACACTCCTCTGTTATTGATGATGTCATACAGTTATTAAATCTTCACCTTTGGACTAAGAAGCAGCAAACTCAGAGGAAGTGTGGGGATTACAGAGGCACACAGGAAGAAGAAATACTGCACAGAATAAAAATAGACTTATTGCCCTTCCCCCACACCTGACAAAATTCTATTGCAAAGAATAGATCAGCAAAAACATTTCAATAATTTATGTAAATCTCATTAGTAATATCTTAGTTTCTTAGTTCCTCTAATATTGAAGGATATTAGAGTTATTTTGAAATAAGATGAAATAATAGCACATCTCTGACTTCTAACTATACATTTTATAAAATATATTTACTGATTGCAGTTGTTAAAGTCATTAGAGCCTTTGCATTAAAGTCTTCTTGGGAAATTTACAATTATGGAGGAGCAAGAGACAAAAAGAAGACAAGACTTTTGTATTGATTCCTAAAATCTTTTAATAAAAAAATAATTATTTAGGGAGATCATTTATCTTAGAAACAATTGCCTTTGAATAACTTAATTGTTATAACCACAAACAACAAAGTGAAAAGCAAAATAATTAAAATGATGGTGACTAAATTTTTATCAGTTGTACTTGTTGACTTGAAAAGCAAAAATGAAATATTGAAGACAAAGGTGTGTCTGACTCATGCCATGGTATTTTCAGTTGCATCATATGGTTGTGAAAGCTGGACATTGAACAAGGGAGACAGGAGAAGAATTAATGCTTGTGAATTGTGGTACTGGAGGCATCTATTGAATATACCATGGACTGCCAAAAGAACCAACAAATCTGTCCTAGAAGAAGTGCAACCACAGTGCTCCTTGGAAGCAAGAATGGCCAGACTGTGTCTTACATATTTCAGGCATGTAGTCAAGAGAAATCAATCCCTAGAGAAAGACATCATGTTTGGGAGAGTGGCAGGTCAACACAAAAGAGGAAAACCCTCCACCAGATGGATTGACACAGTGTCTGCAACAATGGGCTTAAACATAAATAAGATCGTGTGCCTGGCACAAAATTGGGAAGTGTTTCGATCTGCTGTACATAGGGTTGCTATGAGTCGGACTCGACTCAAGGGCACCTAACAACAATAACAACATACTTGTTAACTAGTATCTCTATTTTATAACCTGTTAATTAATTAATTTTTACAGTGCTGGCGGTTCAACCTAGGGCCCCATGCATGCTAGGCAAGTGCTCTACCACTGAACTGCACCGCCAATCCTTTTTTGATTTTCTTTTTTTTTTTTAGATAGGATCTCAGTAAATTGTTCAGGCTGCCTCTGGCCTTGAACTTGTGATCCTTCTGCCCCAGCTTCCCCAGTTGCTGAGATTATAGGTGTCGGCCATGTGGCTACATTATTAAATTGGGAAATTGACTTTGGTTTATAAACACTTTTATATTTTAAAATTGTATAATGAACATTTGAGGGTTTTGTTTAGTATTTTGATATTGATATGACCCAATAATTATCGATTATTTAGTAATTAATGATTGAATTTTTTCAAATTATATTGTATAGATAGCATTTTTATTTCAGTGTTTCCCTCAACAAATACATAGTATTAGATACTTTCGACCTACTGTGTGAACAAGATACTCATATCCTAGTAAGGAAGATTCCTTGTTGTGCTTAACTTATAAGGGCAGGAGCCACAACAAGAGTTACAGTTCTAATCGGGGCAGGGTGGCACACCCCTATAATCCTAGCACTGGGGAGGCTGAGGCACAAGGATCAACGTGAGTCCAAGGCCAGCCTGGGCTACATAGTAAGTTCAAGCCTAGCCTGTGTTACACAGAAAGACTCTGCCAAAAGACGAGGAAGAAGAAGAAGAAGGAGGAGGAGGAGGAGAAGAGAGAAGAGAGAAGAGAGAAGAAGAAGAAGAGGAGGAGGAAGAGGAGGAAGAAAGAAAGAAAGAAAGAAAGAAAGAAAGAAAGAAAGAAAGAAAGAAAGAAAGAGGAAGGAAGGAAGGAAGGAAGGTTGGTTGCAGCATTAGCAGTATTAAGATAACTGTTTTGCAGCCTACTCTCCTCTTCTCATGCTGAGAGGACAAGCTTTCTGTTCTACCTCCGTGGATTTCACAGCAAAAGTATCTTCCAGGCCCAGGACTACTCAGAAAACAAGTTCCCTGAAAGAATCTGATTATAGCCCTACCATCCTGGCATCTGATCTTATCACATCTCAGAAGCTAAGGAGGGTCAGGCCTGGATGGGAGACTGCCTGGGAATACTGGGTGCTGTATGGTAGGGAAAAGCACCCGGCAGCCCACTCCTGAAAAAAAGCCAGCCATCAAAAACTTTATGAATAGCAGAAAAACAGTGACATAGTGCTGGACATGGGGGTGCCGGGTAGTGTTTGACTGTGTTATACATAGGGTCATTATGAGTTGGACCCAACTCAGTGACACCTAACAATGACAATGAAAGAACCATAGAATCCTTTCTCTATGGTCTTTTCTTAATTTTGTTCCACTCCATCCCGTTCCATTTCCTGTGCCTCATAGTAAAATGGGACTTTCAATATTTAGAAGGAAAGGAAGGAAGGAAGGAGGGAAAGAAGGAAAGAAGGAAGAAAAAAGGGGAGGATGAACTTTAAAAACTTTATATGCTTTCTTAAAGTAAATAATGCAAGAAACTTCAGTATAAAGGCACTTTACAAATTACAAAGCAGTGAGTCATGGCACATGCCTGTAATCCCAGCACTCAGGAGGCTGAGGCAGGATGATCTCGAGTTGTTTATTGTGTTTACGGAAAGTGCAAGCTAAGTCACCTTTGCCTAACTAAGATACCCTGGCATTTTAGGTGGTTTTTATGTTAAATAGTGGTTCATTTGCTTTATTTTTGTTCTAGAATCAATTTGAATTGAGAACAACAAAGAAAACATTACATAAAAGCACCTATGTTTTTGTCTAGCTCAGGAGTGCTCTCCTGGGGGCCACCAGTTTCTTCGGAGTCCTTATAGAAGTGTCCACTTTAATTCACTGCACTTCCAGCAGTCAGCTCCTCAAGACCTGATATGTGACCATTCCCTCTCCCCTGGATGGTACCAATTTCTCATCTTTGACAGACCTGCTGAGATACCAACCAAATGTGTTGAGGTACTTTAACTCACTAAGAACTACATGTGATTTTACTTATGGGCTCATGAGGATCGAATCTTGTTTATAATCAGTTTATTTCCCATCCTGAAATACCATCTTAATTGTGTATTGTTGTTGTTGGGTACTGTTGAATCAGTGTTCCACTCCAAGCCACCCTATGTATAAAAGGTGGAATAGTATTGTCAGGGCTTCTCTGCTACTCATAGGGTTTGCAATGGATGATTGTTTTCTGGGAGTGGGTTGCTGGGTCCTTCTCCCAAGCCTACAGCACCTGGTATTCACAGGCAGTCTCCCATCCAAGTACTAACTAGGCCCAACCCTGCTTAGCTTCTAAGATCTCATGGGATTGGATGCCACAGTGGTAGAGCTACAGGCCAATTGTGTATTAGGTTGAGTTAATTCTACTGCAGTACTCTCAAACTACTGAGTCTAATGATGATAGTAACGGTAATAAAGGTATGCTTCATGCAGTTGACAAATGTTTCTACCCATGACAACTTTTATAATTTTCATAATTCTAAGATACAATCTATCAAAGATCATTATTCCCATCAAACACTGTAGGACACTTACTATACTATATATTGTTAGGGGTAATCCTTTTATGTCACCCAGCTATCAGGTCAAAGAGCCAAATTTTGAACATAGTCATTCTCCATGGGTCAGGTGCTTAACCACAAGAAATTTCCACACAGTAAATGTGGTGTATTTTTGTGCTTCTGTTCTTGTCTGTTGCTGGCTGAAACTACTTTTCTTAACTGTGGTCTCTGATTCCTTGAAACCTACATGCTAAGAACTTCTTATTCCAAGACTAAGGAGAACTCACCCTCTGTAAAATTCCCAAGTATTTCCTGGCTCCAACTTATAGAATCTGCTACAACATCAATGCTTTGGGGTCTGGGGACACAGGCCCCTTGAAGTTTTTCCCTCTAACTCACAATTTATGCAGCCAACATCCCTTGTTTTTCTGTGCTTGTGAGGAGAGAAGCCTGGGTCTTTTAAGCACATCGTGTCTGTTTTTGAACTTTTATACATGGAATCACATCAGATATACGGTATTTTGCTGCAGCTTAACTTTTCATGAAGTTCACATGATGGTTCTTTTTCTGGTGGAGTCTTGATTAATGAACTGGCCTGAATGGATTTCATTAAAGGAGATTAATGAACACATTTTCTTCTGAAATGCCTCAAAGGATTGTTGGGTTCTTTCTGGGGTTTCTCTCTCTCTCTCTCTCTGCATTGTGGGTGGAAGCAAGAAGTGGGTGCCCCAATGCTGCACCTGGTGGCGAGGCTGTGGCTGGAGAATAGAGTGTCACATAGGATGGAAGGACAGGTTTATTGACAAAGTAGAGAAAAGGAATGGGGGATTAGGGAGGGGTAAAGGGGAGTTGGAGAAGGGAAGAGCTCAGCTGCTGTCTCAGCCACTGGGGCAGAGATTCCCGGGTGTCAGTGCTCTTCTGGCTCGCAGTCTTCGACACTTTGGGGGCCCTGCACTTGACTTTCGGAGGCTTGTCCCTCAGAGCCTTGCCTCTGGAAGCTGTCGGTTCCTGTAGATATCTGGTGGTATAGAGCTCGGGGTTGGATAGAGGTGGCAAGCGGGTTGAAGTATGATGAAGGCAGATTGAAGGAAGGCTGAAGGCTAGGCTAGGCAGATGAGTAAATGGGCCTTGGGCCCTTAAGGAGCCACAAGGACCCAGTGAGCTTCTACTAGATGGTATTCAGAAGCCTGTTGAACTCTGAGCTCCAGAGTTTATATGGCCTGATAGCAAGCCAATTAGGGGAACAAGGTTGGATCAGAAATGACCAGTTGGGCACCAGTGGGGCTTTAGATGCTACAATACCTTGGGTGCCATCTTGGCCCACTTGATGGGAGGGGGAAAGAGTGAGATACCCAGATGTATGGCAAAAGTGACCCATTGCTATCTTGCCACATAGGATTCAATGGGAGCAAATGACCTGGGTATAGGGTAAGGGTCACTCACCTGGAGAAGAGGGCTCAGTCCTCCAAGTGGGCTAGATGAGCTCCTGAGACCAGCCATGTTTGGGGTACTCTCTATCCCCCTGGGAATTCCAACAAAGGCTAAGCTAAAGAAAAATAATTGCAGAGCATGATGTCTTGGGTATTCCTTAGCTAGCACACATTCTTTATCAAAATTCTCCTTGAATTTCTATTGAGAATTCTAATTATCTGCGCAATAATTTTCAAATGCCAACTCACTCTTGTTCATTGATAGTTCCCATTCATCTGAAGATGCTGTCACAGCATAAACATCATCTTTACTTATGACTCTTTAGGCCAATTTGCCTTTCAATTCAACTCCTATTATTGCCACCATGTTTCTGTCCACATGACCTAAGAATGAGACCATGTCTAAATCTTTTGAAAGACTCAGTTCATTACCTCAGCCTCCTCAGTTATAGGATTCAAATGAAGAAGTGTTGGAACCTGACATTTATTTTGCAACTCATACATTCCTTATACTGTAGATATTTTCACATATGAAGTGTAATCAAAACATATGATGAATATTTAAATTAAAAAAATATTACAGTAAAAGACACCTTGCCCCTAACCTCCCCCAAAATACTCCTCTTGGTTTCAAACATAATTACCCCATCACTCTTGCTACTTTCTGAAGCAGTTCTGGAAGTCCCTTCTGTCAGTGTCTTTACTTACGCTGTCATGGCTGCCTCAGTATCCTGGGTTGACTCAAAACATTAAACTTTCCTGGTCATTTTGACTCTGGGGAATAACCCAATGTCACACAATGCCAGATCCAGAAATAAGGTGGATGAGGACACAGTGTAATGCTTTTGTTTGGCAGAAATTGCCCTACCAGAAGCAATGTGTGACAGAGAGTGTTGTCATAACAGAGGATGAAACTAGACATTCCCCAAAGAGGATTTTTAGAACCACTTCAGTGAGTGGCGAGAACAATGGGATAAGTGTCTTCAAAGCCAGGGGGAATATTTTGAGCATGCCTAATGGCAAAGTGTACTTTATTGTAATAAATATTTTTTAATGTAATGTTCACCATGTGTTTTCATCACACATTTGTAACTTAATTTGATCTCTCTCAATCTTTGAGGTAGGCAGTGGTACTTCATTATAAAAATATGGATGAAGACAATGAGTTTGAATCACATGACCAAAGTCATTACCTGGAGAAGGAGCACATTATGCAGTGTCTCATCCAGCATGAGTCTTTCTGCCTTATCAGAAGTCTGCATCTATCTCAGTTGAATGGTTTCCAGGACAGACCAGGTACCAGTGGGTATTCACTATGCTATGTAGCTAATAAAAGCACTGTAATATTCGAGAAATGCATTCATATCACACTTGCCAAGGCGCTCATCATTACTTACAAATTTTGTTTTATATAATCATACATTGCATCGGGTGTGGTTTTATTCTTAAAAGTAATTTGTTTAGCGTAAAGGAAATGCAGCTACAATTTAACTCTTAGAGTGAGACTACATTAGATAAGATTATGTCTTGGCAGACTTGCTTTCCTTATTATCATCCACATTTTATGTTTTATGCAGAAGCAGGAATTATTTTCCTATTTAAGCACTAATGTAGGAATAACCTCAGGGAAAAACATTCAAATTTTACCAATATTCAAGTTATGGCATTGTGGCTAATTCTTATTTTCTTATTTGTTCATGTGCTTGTCATTTTTGTTACATTTTGTTTAAAAGAAACAGAAAAACTGAGAATTTGAAAGTAAAGCTCAAGAAAGAAAATTAGAGGAAATTCACTACATTCTGAAATATTTGTATTCTTTTCCTTTGGCTGAATCAGCTGCATTGATTCTATAACCTTGCACAACTATAAAGATGAAATGGTTTTCCTGGCTCTTTCCTGCAGATTAGCTAACACATAGTCATGCTATGTCCCATGGAGAAGTATTATTCCCTGTCGCCTTCCCCATATTGTCTTCTTAAACGAGAGATTTAGAGCACTAAAATGAAGAATCAATAGTCTTCTTTTTGCCTATAGGATAAAACCAGTCTATTTAAACAAATTTATGTGTGAGGCTTAAAGTAATATGTATGTATTATAGAAAACCTAGAAAATAAAGGTCAGTAATAGAATATCTTATCCATAATCCACCCACATAATCATGACTGTCATTAACATTTTGCTGCTGCTTCCTTTTATTTATGTTGTTTTGTAGCATGCTTTTTTCAGTTAGTTATAGCATTAGCATGTTCCTATATTACAAATTCTTTCTCACCAGTTTTGAAAATAATATTCTACAATAAATATATACCATATTTATGCAAGTCATTGCCATGTATATGAACATTCAGAATTTTGCTATAATAGGTAATTCTACAATTAGGAATGTGCATAACATTGATGTAATTATAATGTGTTTAGTAAGATTGATTTTTATAAGTAAAATTAGTGAAGGCTAATGTCTTTTTGAGGATTTTGATACATATAGTTAAGCTATTTAAAACAAAATGTTATTTTTAAATTCTCATATCAATAGATAAAAATACCTTTTCCAATGCTGGTTACTATAGCACATACCTATAATCACAGCTACTCAGTGGGCTGAGACAGGAGAACTGTGAATTCAAGGCTAGGGCACCCTGCACAACTTAATGGGACCCTGTCTCAAAATGAAAAATAAAAAATGGGTTGGAGGTGCAGCTGGGTGGGAGAGCACTTGTTTAGAATATTCAAAGCCCTAAGTTCAACCCCAAGTACTGAAAAAAATAAAAAAAAATAGCAACAAAAAAACTTTTCTAATACTGAATATTCTCATATATTTATTAGATACTTATTTTTCTTAATTACATATTTATGGTCTTAGTTTTTAAACAGATAATACAGGATGGTTAAAATAAAATAATAAATATAGTATAACAAAAGTAAGATAGTATACTTAATATAGGAGGTTTTAGCTCAGTTGGTAGAGTGCCAGTCTGCTGTCTCTGAGGTCCCGGGTTCAATTCCCAGCACTGCAAAAAATGGGAGAAGGACATGGCAATCCACTTCCAAGGCAATCTCAAAACAATCAGCCATTGGAAACCCTATGAAGGTCACTATGAGTTGGACACAACTCAATAGATAGCACCTAACAACAACCTAACAAAGTTACAAATAGTTTTCTCCTTATTTAACTCTTATTTATTTTACATTTTAAAAATTATTATTTAATTATATCTATCAGTCATTCCTTTATAATTCTTCCTTTGCTTTTCAATGTGGAAACAACAAGATTAAAAATCATAATCTCTCTAACAATTATTGAGCCACTGCTGGGTGGATGTTGCATTGCATATAAGATTTCGTTGATCTCTCACAGTAATACTTTGAGGTGGGTACTACTGTCTTCTTAGTATAAAAGAGAAGAATGATGAGTGTTTATCCAAGGTCATACATTTCACAAGGGCCTCAGTTCTTCCCAAATCATAAATAGTTTCTTCTTATTTTCCCTGGCTTAGTTTTCTATTTAACTCTATTTTTCCACCTGGAAATAATTTGGATAACAGGCTTCAAATGAGGTTTTCAGTTATATTTTTCCCAAATTGCTAAGTAATTGTTACATCACTGGATTTTAAACAATCCTTTCCTTCTCCCCTGATTTTTGTTGCATCTTGAACTCTGCATTAACTTCTAACATACACTATTTCTGCCAATTTTTCAAGAAATTTCCAAAATCCCAATTTATATTTATGCTTTATGTGATTCCAGCTTGACTTACCTTGTTTTAGAATGTATTGGCTACTTTACTTAAAGTTATCTGAAATTGAATTTCTCTTGTTTACAATATAGATATAACAACTAGAATAAAAGCATTGACATGAATAAGATTATGTAATTATGAGATATCTACCTTTAAATTTTGCCTGCAGCCGTAGCCCTGTGGCATCCAATCCCGTCAGATCTCGGAAGCTAAGCCGGGTCAGGCCTGGTTAGTACCGGGATGGGAGACCGCCTGAGAACACCAGAAGCTGTAGGCTTGGGAGAAGGACCTGGCAACCCCCCCTCCCCCCAAAAAAAAAATCAATCTGCGTTTGAAAACCCTATGAACAGCAGAGAAGCACTGACAATAGTGTTTCCCCTGTTGTACAGAGGGTTGCTATGAGTTGGATACCAACTCGACGGCACCTAACAACAACAACCACCTTTAAATTTAGTAATCCTTAAAATTATTTTCTTGTTCAGTTCATGTATAAGTATTCGATTAACAAAATAATTGATAACTTAGTATTTTAAAGATTGTTTAGAAGACAATGCAAAGTTTATTTGTATGAAAATAAATTGGATTTTCAACTTTTATTTTCTCTAATGCAAAAGATGAACCACTGTGGAACTCAGGCCCCCATCTGGCTGTCTCTAAGAGATTCAGAAACACTGCCTTCTCCTGGGGAGATCAAGCAACTAACAGCTTGTGCCACATGGCAGGTTTTGTTTAGTGCCACAAAAGATTGCTGCCTCTTCGAAATCCCAGTATCTGTGAGAAATTGTGGGGACTTTTTTGTGTACTTGCTGCAACCCACTCAGGGATGCATGGGCTATTGTGCAGAAGGTAATACACTCAAATTGTTAACCATGGAACCATGTGTGGGTGCATTGTGCCATTGTTTAGATACATTGTTTTATAGTAATGCAAACCTTAGTGAGAAACTTAGTCTACCATTATTGCGAAATTGAAGCTAAATTTCTGGTTTAAACTGGACAGGTTTGTTTAGAATTCTTTGCCTAGACCTTGAAGTGTTGAAACATATATGCTTATGTGAAAGCATCAAAGCAGACTTTCTACCATGTGCCCACTGCACTTGTGTTAAAAATTCTTTGGTTTCCCCTTCCCCCTTTCTTTAATTAAGGGATGAACGATGGTAAGTAAAAGTTATAAAAATCTGGGTTTACGTTATTTTTTCTTTTATTCACCAATATTTGAGGATTTATCTGGTTCTAGGAACTATTTTAGGCTCTGGAGTTAATGTGATGAACAAGATAACTGTGCGAAGAATAAGTATAACTCTCAAAGAATAAAATAATTATCTATGAGTCCCTAATATATAATTACATGGTTAGCCAAGTAAATAAATAGTGGAAAGGAGACAAAGCTTCCTGAAAGAAGAATTTTAAATAATATTTGTAGCTTCTATTCCACCCAGAAGATGGAGCTTAATTCCCTCATTTTTGATTATGTAGACCTAATGACTTGCTTGCAAATAAAAATATATGGAAAGGAAAAAACCAATTTTATAGTGGAGACATATAGCCCTACTTTTGATCAACAGTAACATCACTATTGATAGAGAATGTGAATATCATGCATCATCAGATATAATGCAATAAGAAAGGCCTGCGCTTTGTGTTATTCTTCCCCTAAATCGCTACTCCTGTCTAATCGTGAGAAAATTAATACAAACTCAAATTATGGGACATTCTACAGAACAACTGAATAATGTATTTCAAAACTGTCAAAATTATGAAAAATCAAGGAAGAATGAGAAATTCATTGGTTGGAGGAAAACGTGATGAATAATGCAATGTAGTATCCAATGTGGAACAGAAAAGGCTATCAGTACAAATACAGCATTCGGTTTATTTAACAGTATAATCCTAAAATCAATTTCTTAGTTTCAACAAAGGTATCATGGTTTTATAATATGTTAACATTTGTAGAACAGAGAGAAGAGCCATATATGGGAAAGCTCTACACTATTTTTAAAACTTTTATATGATTCTAAAATTAATTTAAGTGAAAATGTTTAACACAAACAAAAGTAAATTATTTTGCAAATTAGTATGTAATAAATTAAAGAAAAATGGTCGATGCAATAGGAATGGACTGGCACAGGGTAACTGTGAAAGTTCTATCTGAAGAGGTGAAGATTTTGAGGTGAGTAGCATGAACAGAAAAGATATGGGGAAAATGTATTCACAGCAGAAAGGATAGAAACTACAAAAGTCCTCAAGTAGATATGAAGATAGCAGTTCAAGGAACTGCAGGAGAAATATTGTGGCAGGTCAAAGACACAAGAAAGTGACAGCATCATAGAGTCTGCAATTTAGGGTGAGAAATTAGATTGAACATAAATACAGTATAAAGTCTTATTGGATTTTTAAACTAGTGAATAATATGAACTGTGGATTGTATTAAAAAGGCCATTATTACTGCAGGAAGACATCAGTAGGTAGTTGCATTAATTCCGTAGAGAAATGGTGGTGCTTTAAGGGGGTTGGGGGCTTGGACGAATGGCAAAAGAAAAGGATATTGAGCTTAGATGTTATTTTCAAACACAATAGGTACAAATTATTTCACTGATTGCAATTAATTGTATGAATGGAAAGATTAGAAATTGCTGTAGAAGATAATGCTGGAGGTGAGGAGAGAATATAATTTATAATGAAGGGTCACTGGAGATATCTTCTCATGAAATGGCATTGATTCTGAGAGCTGCAGATGGACAATCTGCAGTCAGACACACTAAGGGGAGGCACATCCCAAGCAGCAACAACAGCAGGTGCCAAGCCCTAAGGTGATAAGTGTGGTCTGCTCACAAGTGATATCAGGGCAGAAATCCCAATGCATTCCAATGAGTGAGGGAGAAAGAGCAGAATATACATGGAAGGGCAGCAAGGCCTGATCATTTCTGGAGCTCTGCATTTTATCTCTGTCAGATTGGATTTAAAAAACAAGATCCAACTTTAGGCAGGGCTGGAATTTAGCTCAGTTGGTAGAGTGCTGCTCTACAGTCTCTGAGGTCCCAAGTTCAATTCCCAGCACTGCAAAAATGGGAAAAGGACATGGCAATCAACTCCCCAGGCAATCCCAAAACAGTCAGCCATTGAAAACCCTATGAGGGTCTCTAGAAGTTGGACATGACTCAACTGCAGCTAGCAACAACAACAACTATAGGCTGTCTAGAAAAACTCACTTCAAACTATAGGCTACCTAGAAAAACTGACTTCAAGTTTAGAGAAAAATGACTTCAAAAGTATAAGGATAGAAGATATGTACAGGTAACATTAATCAAAAAATCCAGAGTTACCATTAGATAAGGTAGATCAGAGAGCAAAGAATATTACCAAGGAAACAACTGTATTTCCGGATGATAAAGCGATCAATTCAACAAGAAGACACATCAATTCTAAATAACAATACACCTAATAACAGATTCAACATACACGAAGCAAGGCCGGGCACTGTGGCACAGCCAGTAATCACAGCAACTTGGGAGACCAAAGCAAGAAGATAGCGAGTTCAAGGTCAGAGGCAGCCTGCACACCTTAGTGAACCCTGATCAAAATTTTAAAATAAAATACAAAAAACGGACTCGAGATGCAGCTCAGTGGTGGAGTACTTGCCTAGCACTTTTGAGGCCTTGGGTTCAACCCTGCTGTACTAAAAGAGGGAAGAAAAAAAAAGAATGAAAACTGACAGATCTGTAGGGAAAAATAGACAAGTTTGCACTTAGTACTGGAGACCAACACCCATCTGTGAATAATTGAGCATATAAAAACAAAACCAACAAAAATGAAAGAGATAAGAGCAACTCTATCAACTGATTTAATCTAAATGACACTTGAAGACTTCAAAGAGGATAATAGAATAAACAATCTTCACAAGTGAATACCCAACATTTACCATGATAAGCCATGTTCTGAGCCCTAAATTAAGGAAATTAGAATATTAGAAAATTAAGCTAATTAAAATTAAACCCTAATAAACATGTACATTAAAAATCAAAAGTTAACAAATTACATACCTTAGTTTATACATCACTGTTGTTGTTGTTAGGTGCCATCAAGTTGGATCTGACACCTAGTAACCCTATGTACAAAAGAACAAAACACTCCCTGACACTGTGCCATGCCGGGAACTATGACAATGTTTCTCTGCTTTTCATAGAGCTATCAGTGGCAGATTGTTTAGAGATTGGGATGCCAGGTCCTTCTCCCATTTTAGTGGTGCTGGGGATGGAACCCAGGGCTTCAGAGTGCATAGCTGCACTGCACCCAAAAGCGAAAGGACAAATGAGACTCAGAGCAAAATAAAAGGAAGTGATCAGAATAGAAATCAGCAAATTATAATACACATAAACAGAAAATCTAATTAAATCAAAAGCTAGTTCTTCAAGAAATTCCATATAATTACCAATTCTCTAAATAGTTTAATTAGTTTAAAAAGAAATAAATAAAGGTCACCTTGGGGCTGGTGTTATAGTTTGATATTAGATTGCATGCTTAGCATGCACAAGGCCCCGAGTTCGATGTCAAGCACTATAACTAAATAAACAAACAACAAACAAATATCAGGAATAAGAGAGATGACAGATTCTATAGTTAACAAAAGAGCAAAAAAAAAAAAAAAAGATTACAGGGAATTCTATCCTAATACTTTGGCAACTTACATGAACTTGACACATTTCTTAAAATAATGCAAACAATCACGATCACTTAAAACTAGAAAGATAATTGCAATGTCCCTGTACCTACTAAAGAAATGGTATCTAGCTAGAATTCATCCCCCCCAAACATCCCCAATGGTTTAACTGGGAAGTTTCCAAACACTTAAGGAGGAAGTACCAATTTCACATAAACTTTTCTGGAGAAATGAAGAAGGATTAATTCTAAACTTCTGTGAGGCTAGTATTACTCTAAAACCACAACCAAACATAAACATACAAGAAAAGGAAACAATAGAACAATATCCCTCATGAATATAAATGCAGATGACGTGGCCATGTCTCTTTAAAAATCCAATGGAGTCTACTAGGTGAAGTTAACAATGTTGAAGAAAAAGCAATGTGAAAACCATTTTTATTTCTTTTTACTAGCAATAAACAACCAGAAATTTCATCGAAGACTTCAACCAGTGCACATTCTGCAAAAACGAAGGTCACTGGAGAAAGAAATATACTCAGTTCTTCCAGGGGAAGCTACATTGTCAGCAAGATCTGACTCATCCCAGCAGATAGCACAATTGGTAGAGGAAAAAACTAAAGAAGCCCAAGGGTTCCTCAAAAGTCTGTAAAGCTAAACCTTATAGAGCTTCCACTGACTTTAATGGGTTTTTTTTTATAATCTTTTTTTTTTTTTTTTTTTTTTTTTTGCTTCCTACATGGTCTTAAACTCCCAATAGGGAAGTATAACCAAAGAGTGGAGTAATTGGTAATAATACAAAGCAAAAAGAGCTACACTAGACCTAAAAAAGGCCTGTAAGCTCTATGACTGCTGTTACATAGGATCTACTAAAAAAAAGACACTAATGGACACAATGTTCAAGGAGAAAAGCTACAAATTCCAGTAGTCTCCAGCTATACCTGTGAGGTCTTAACCAGTAGCCATTCAAAGTCCACATTCCCAATCCCACTAGTTCTTCCAAAAATACATCCTTCAGCCTTTCTTAGTGTATTGGCTTACATTATTTTAATATACCTTCCAGTATATTCTCAATTATCTAAAATAATTTTGTATTGCCTCCTTCAGGCTTGGTATGTTTGGGTTATCTGGAGCCAGTAACTCTAGCAATCTTTAGGTCTGCGAAATGGAGTCCAGATTCAGGACCTGGGACCCATGATAGAGGTGGTAGCAGGATGATTGTGGTGTTCAATGTACCAACAGTCACATAACAATATAAATATCTTCATTTGATTTTGCCTCAAGCCACATTCCTTTCTAAGTTATACCCTATGATTGATAATGATTTTTCTTACTCTAGGACTAAATGTCTGGAATCTTATTCAGATCATATTTAGACTCAAACATTATTTGGACATCAATAGAAGCTGTGTAACCTAATAATTTTAAAAAATTGTTCCAACCATTCTTAAGTGCTCTGATAACCATTATTCTGCTCCTTGTATTTGGTCCCTACACTTGTAACCTTCTTGTAAAATTTGTATGTTCAGGACTTCAACAGTCCTATGCTAAAATGATCATCCTTTGAGGTTTCTAGCCCAACATAACTTCAGAATCACCTGCAGTGCCACTGACTTCTCTAGATCAGACAACCAGAGATTTCTTTTCTCTTAACAGACAGAGTCAACAGCTCAATGTCAACCAGAAACATTTATGGAAAATGGATCCCCACCCCTCTTAAATCCCTTCAGATTAAAATATACAATTTTCTGAGAGAGGAAATGAAGTAGCCTAGATAAGCATAGGGGGACATAAGGCAAACTCCCTGGTGGCTGGAGGTTGATGCAATCACAGAGCTGTGTTACAGCAAGACCACCCAAAATTGTCTGGGACCAACATGGCCAATCAAGATGACCACTGTCTTTTGCTTCTCCAAATTATTGTTGTTGTTGTTGTTGTTGTTAGGTGCTGTCGAGTTGGTATCTGACTCATAGCGACCCTCATAGGGTTTTCAATAGCTGACAGTTTCGGGATTGCCTTGGGAGTGGATTGCCAGGCTCTTCTCCCTCCAAATTATTAGCTTTGCAAAATTGTGTGCTCCCCTCAGGCATCTGATGCCATGACACATCTGTAAAACCTCACATAAGGACAAAAAAGGGGAGTAAATCCTATTCTGGGAAAATCTTGACACATTCTCCCCACCTTAATTTATGAACAATCCTCCCCTCCATTAAATATGCCCATAAAATGAGCTATCCAAAGGCCCAATGAGGCAATTCTCTCTCTTTAGAAGCCCACAGCTACCCTTGGGTGTGTACTATTGTCTTTATCTTAACTCCAAACTTTGCTTCAGAATAAATGAATTAATTAAATACCAACTATAGAGACAAAATATAAAATATGTAGGAATAAATATGATAAAAGATGTACAAGGACTATGTAGTGAAAACTATAAAACTCAATCTAGAAAAAAAATCCTATAAAACTCTTCTATGAATGACTTAAATTAATGGAGAGATAAACCATGTTCATGGGTCAAAAGACTCAAGATATCAATTTTCCTCAAATTAATCTGCAATTCCAAAAGAGTCCTGATCAATATTGCAATAAGTTGTCTTGTGGAAATTGTCAAACTCATTCTCAAACTGTTATGGCAAAATTAATTGGCTATAATATCCCAAACTACTTTGATAAGGGGAAGAGTTGGACAATGTACACTGACTTTCAAACTTATTCTAAAGTTACATCATTGTAGCCTGTGGTGGTTGCATCAGGATAAAAAGACCAATGAAAGAGAATAGAGTCTAGAAATAGACAAACACATGTATAGTACTCTGACTTTCAACACAGGCACATAGCCAAGTCTACTTAAAAGAAGGATTATATTTTCAGCATATGCATAAAATATGCTCACGTATGAAAAAAATGATGCAAATATCTCACCAGAAATATTTTAAAAACAAACTTTGTAATCATCATAGGCCCAAATACAGAAGCTAAACATATAAAACTTCTAGGAGTATATTTGGAAATATTAGGGAATATTTTCATTCTTAGGGCAAAAATATTTGACTTCTTGGCACTTAAGAGGCTGAGGCTATATAGCAAGTTCCAGGCCACCCTGGGCTACTTAGTGAGAGTTTGTCTCAAAAAATGAAAAAAGAAAAAAAGCATGGCATGAAGTTAAGCAAATATTTCTAAATTGCTGTCTATAAAAATCATAAATTGGATAATTATGAATTAAAGTGCTTTAAATATCCATGTTCAAGTTTTCATGTGAAAGTAAATTTTCTCTGGGCGCGGTGGCACAAACCTGTAATCCCAGCGGTTCGGGAGGTGGAGGGAGGAGGATCTCAAGTTCGAGATCAGAGGCAGTCTGCATAATTTAGCGAAACCCTGTCTCAAAAAGTGAAAAAAAAAAAAAAAAAGCTGGAGGCAGCAACTCAGTGGTCGAGCACTTGCAAGGCATGCAGGCGTGAGACCTTGGGTTCAACCCCCAGTAGCACCAAAAAAAAAAAAAAAAAAAAGAAAGAAAGAAAGAAAGTTTTCAACTGCTTTGGGTAAGTACTATGAAGCACAATTTCTGAATTATGGTAAGAATATATTTTGTTTCATATGAAACTGCCAAGTTGTCTTTTAAAATGAATATACCATTTTGTGTGCCTTTCTACCGTCAGTGAATGAGAGTTCGTGTTGCTTCACATCCTCAAAATCATTTGGTGTTATGAGTGTGTTTCACTATTTAATAATGTGGATTCAAATTAAAAAAAAAATGAAAGCTATAACTATTTTTGAAATAGAATCTTTTATCTCCATTTGATCTTATTCTTAAAAGGGAAAATATTTATTATTAAAAAGAAAAAACAGAATAACTAAGGATATCCAAATCCATATTAAAACATACTTCTCTAAGGAATTGTCATCTTGAATGTATATATAGATAAATGTCTTTATGCCCAGTTGAATAAATATACAAACCTTAACTTTTGCAGCTATTTCTGATGCAAAGTTACATAGATGTGGCCCTGAAGAAATAGAAATCGGAGGTGACTGTGTTGGTAAGTATAAAATTTTGTTTTTTAATTATGTATTTATAGACTGGTTATTTTAAGGGCTATCTATATTCTGTGGCTTTAAATGTTGAATTATACTAATATTTGGCAGTGTGATAGATATCAAAAATAAAGTAACTTTATGTGTTCTTATGAAATATTCATGGAATTATCAGAAGTACAGAGAGTTAAGGAAATGTGTGAATGTTAATAAAATCTTTCATGAGGAAATGTGTTACCCTAAGTCAGTGTTCTTAAAAATCCACATATATTTGTGCCTACAATTCTACTTCCAAAAAATCTGTCTTAGAGAACTATTCAAGAAGTATGCAAACACAATATTTGTGAAGCATTATTCTAATAATGTGAAAAATAGATAAAACTACCAACATCAAGCTGGGAATGGTGATGTCTCCTGTAATCCCAACACTGAATAAGCTAAGGCAGGAGGATCATGAGTTTAAGGCCGGCCTGGACTACACAAGGAGACCCTGTCAAAAAGAATAAAAAATAAATTGAACATTTTAAAAATCTACAAATATCCAACAACTACTGATTGATTTAATATTTCTAATCAGTAAATAATGACAAAATAGTCTACAAATACCAATAACATGTAGAAGTACATTCTTTGACATTCATGGTATATTGTAGCTATGAAGTCAGATTCTCAGTATGATCCCATTTTGTTTTCTACAAAGATTTTATTTGTACCATATGAGTTTTGTAAGATAAACACCAAAGATGTTAATAGTCGCTGAATATTTTCTGCTCCTTTCAACTTATATTTTTCAGTTGCTATCTTTGTAATGTTTTAAAATTATTTCAAATATTTGGAAATTTCCTTCCTACAATACTCTTTAAAATAAACCAATCTAAATGGATTGTGTAAGTGACAAAGTATAGATTAGGTGCCATCAAGTTGAGTCTGACTCATAGTGACCCTATGTACAGCAGTATGAAACACTCCCTGATTCTGTGTCATGCACACAATCTTATTTATGTTTGAGCCCATTGTTGCAGACACTGTATCAATCCATCTAGTGGAGAATTTTCCTCTTTTTTATTGACCTGCCACTCTCCCAAACATGATGTCCTTCTCCAGGGATTTGTCCCTCTTGACTAGATGTCCAAAATACATAAGAGGCAGTCTAGACATCCTTGTGTCCAAGGAGCACTCTGGTTGCCGTTCTTCTAAGACAGATCTGTTGGTTCTTTTGGCAGCCCATGGTATATTTAAAAGTCATATCCAGCACCATAATTCAAAAGCATCAATTTTTCTCCTGTCTCCCTTGTTCCATGTCCAGCTTTCACATCATATGATGTGACTGAAAATACCATGGCATGAGTCAGGAGCACCTTTGTCTTCAATGTGACATCTTTACTTTTCAATACTTTAAAGAGATTTTTGCCACACCTTTTCCCAAGCAACGGATTGTTTGATATCTTGAATGCTGCTTGATTGTAGAACCAAGTAAAGCAAAATCATGGACAACCTCAATCTTTTCTCCATTTATCTCCATTATTCTCCATTTATTATTGCATACTGACCCAGTTGTAACGATTTTTGTTTTGTTGATATTTAGTCGCAATCCATACTGAAGGCTACGTTCTTTGATCTCCATCATTAAATGTTTTAAATCCTTCTCACTTTCAGCAAGCAAAATTTTGTCATCTGCATGGCACAGGTTGTTCATGAGTCATAATGAGGTAAAAATAAATTAGGAACACATTATATTCTGATACCAGGTCTAAAATTATTATGCTTTCTATTTTAAAAATACTATTACAATAATTTTCAAAACAAATCACTCTGATTTGCTTTTCTATGCACTATTCCAATTAAAAATGAGTTTTACAACCCCCCTTTCTAGTATTCTTTAAATAAACCAATACCATATCTGAAATTCTTAGTTTAATCAGGTCCTGTTATTTAAGTTATTAAAAAGTAAAACAACAACCCTTAGTAATAATGACAATAAAAAGACATAAGGTACATTTAGTTTGTCCACAGAGTGAGTATGGATTTTCTTTATAATATAGCTGCCTTATAACAAAGTCATTTTTCCTCCTTGGATAAATAATAGATTTCAGCTATTTGTGCTTTACAAAATGTTTATGGAATTAATTGGAAGAAGCATGCTATACAAAATTGTATACAATTTGGGGAAGTAACACCTAGGTGAAAATATAGAATATAAATATGCTCATTTTGCTTAATGCTTAAAATATTTAGCAAAATATTTGTAGCTGGGCATGGTGGCACATCTGTAGTTGTAGCACTTGAGAGGCTAAGACAGGAGGATTGAGAGTTCCAGGTCAGCCTGGGCTACATAGCAAGACCTTGTCTCAAAAAAAAAAAAAAATTGTTAATTAGGTTAACTTAACCTAATTAACCCAATTCACTTTTCATTGGGTCTTTGGAATCAGAAGTCTAATAAAGTGACTCTTTTAAGTATCTAAGAGTAAATTTTCTTCACATAAAAGAGCTCACAGGAAAGATCTCTCAGAATTTTCTAAAATCTTCATGACTGAATTGAAACATTAGTTTTGTGATTGTCATAAAATTTGATCTATATAATAGAAAAATATCTGAACATTTTTAAATGCATTTAAAAAATTCATCAGTCATATATTTTTGTTTTTCTGCAAATGTACAAAATAGAAAAACCTTTCAGAAACATCTTAGATCTTTAGATCTAATTTTGTAAATGCCCAGAGTTAAAATATTGTAAACTGTTCATATGAATTTCTATAGGAAACTTCATATATCTTTAGCCTCAGAAAAATGAAAAAAACAGACTATTGTTTAACCCTTGATGTATTTCACTGACAGTATAATTACCCCCTGCCATAAATAGCTCTTGCAAACTGAATGGGTTGAGTTATAAGAGCAAACTATGAGAGTAAAAAAGCCATTTGATTTTATATTATAGTGATTATTTTTCTTTATGAATTTTGTTTGTTGTCTTTTAAGAAAAGATAATTGCCCAAAAAAGTATAAATTACTTTTATATTCAAGAGTTAGACTTTTTGAAGGCAGACATTCAACATATATTCACACATATATTCACATAAGCTTGATGAGCTATGTTACTCTGCTGTCAATCATATTTATGTGATTGTAGTTCAAACATGACAGTGTTACTTTATTGACTGCTAGAATATAATCTGTTTTCTAAATTCATTTTTCTTAAGATAAGTGATAGTCTTTGTGTGTTATTACTGTAAGGCATTCTCCATTCTTCAAGTCACTCAGCTTACCCATTATGTGTTTTCTCCTAGCAGGTCAGCTGTCGGCCTTATTGCTACCTCCACCTCCAGGAAGGCCAGAGGTTGTAGTGGAGTTGATTGAGTCCAGGCTCTTCTGTAGGTGTGCTCTTGATGTTTCCCCTACAAACAACTCAGTGGGATTTCTCATAGTGTGGTCTAGGCTCTCTTCTCAAGAAATCAAAGAGAAACTGAAACAAGAGACCACACTTCAGGCATTCTCTCTTTTAGAACTTGATGGCATAAATCTCAGACTTGGAGACAGGGTATGTTAAAAAAAAATTGGGTTTTCTTTTCTTTTCATGAATGTATTGACTTTTGAAAGTGTAATTCTTTTTAAATATTTTAAAAGTAATTTTTTGTCCTCAGACTATAAAGCGCTAATGTTTTTCTTCTTTTTCCCCCACCTTTGGTAATTGTGCTAATTCTAGTGATAACTAGAGACAGTAATATACTGTTGGTGATTATACATGAATATCCCTTCTTAGCAATTTTCTGATTATTATTCATAAATATTTATAACTATATATCTCTTTCAGATTTTAAAATACCCTTATACTTTAGGAAACAATATTTTACTATTTTCAATGATGAAATCATTTTTATCTATTTTCAAATACACCTTTAAAAAGCCTACTGCAGTTTAATTTATGTTCAAATTTTATAATGATGAAGTTGTTCTCATATTTCAGGCAATTATTTATTTAGATCTTTTATTTCTTGTGTACTATCAAGATTTGAATTATGGATTTATTAAAGGTAATAATTTACTCATATTTTGTCCATAATTTTATTGCTAAATTATTATTTGTTAACTGCATTTGTAGATATTCTGTAGTGCTTCCATCTTTTTCTTGGAGAAACCAGATGTACAAAGTTTAGCTGTTGAAAGCCAAGAATTTTTTGCAGGCATTAAGGTATGTAGCAGGGGGGATGGATCAGAAAAATTATTTCTCTACAACTATGTTTCCCAAACTGTCCCACCACTGATGGTTCCTGGACCTTAACATAGACTGAATCAGAAAATTGAGACTCAGGAGCCTGAAGTTTTGAAGAATAACTCCAATAATTCTATGCATAAGCAAAGTTTGAGGATGCTTATTAGTGAACTAGTGTTGGGATATAGAGATGCTTCTTGACTTATGATGGGGTTGCCTCCTAATAAACTCTTCGTAAATAGTGTAAATAGTGTAATTCAAAGGTGTACTTAATGCACCTAAGCTATCAGGCATGTGTAGCTTAGCAACACATCTCTGTAGAGGATTAGATGTTTACCCTCATGACCACATGGGTGACTAGAACATGTGGCTTGCTGCCACTGCCCAGCATCAGGGGAGAGTATCTTACAGCATATTTCTAGCCTGGGAAGAATATCAAAATTCAAAATTTGAAGAACAGTTTCTACTGAATGTTTAAAGATTTTGAACCACCACAAAGTCAAAAACTGTTAAGTCATGCCATTGGAAATTAGCAGCTTGCTTTTTGTTGTCTTATTTTAAAGCCATAACTCAGCTGGGTACAGTGGCATATGCCCATAATCGCAGTGACTTGGGAGGCAGAGACAGGAGGGTCACAAGTTCAAGACCAGAGGCAGTTTGCATAATTTAGTGAGACCCTGTCTCAAAAAGCAAAAAAAATGGGCTGGGGATGCAGCTCAGTGGTACAGCACTTACAAAGCATGCAAGTGTGAGGCCCTGGATTCAACCCAGTACCACAAAAAAAGAAAAGAAAAAGCTATAACTTGAATTAGAATAAAGCAAGGCTCTGTTCCCATAATCCAGTCCATGATGGAACTAAAAGTTAACATGTCAGTATTTAGTTATTGTGCATTTTTGAAGACAGGTACCAAGCCAAGTACTAGAGACTGTGACTAGAGTAGAATTGAGGCAGAGCTCTGGGTTTTATTGATTACAATGATTGAGCTCCATAAACAAGAGAATGTTTTTAGTTATTACTGGTACACTGGGGGTCCAAGAACTGATGAGCTATTCCACCAGATAAGCAGAAGTGACAGGAATCAGAAGAGGTGGAAGGGACTGTGTAATATCAGGATATAGAAGCAGAATGCAGTTGGGAGATCTCCCTCACAGAATTCTGCTTGATTTGGACTCAGTCCTAGTTCAAAGACAAAATGGGAATATTGATTGATTGTGAGAACAGGGCTCACAACCAGGAACAAACCTATTTTTATATAAAGCCCATGTATACACAGTAGGGATCAGGAGAAGAAGAAGAATGGACTACGTTGCCACAATGGCATAGCCGAAGTTGGAGGGGGAGCACAGCTCAGATCTTGGAACACAGAATCTTTTTGGTCTACGTTGGTGAGCATCTAGTAGATATTGTCCAGGACCAGCGGTCAGTGCTCAGGGACTGTTTCTAATTATGTTAACAGAGAGAGTAGGTAGTATGAAGAAACATCTGTTTTGAGAGCTAACCAAAACTTGGTGCTGCATTTAAAAAAATCCTGCCTTCAAAAAAGGATTATCCTGTGAACTGGAATAAGACCAGTCAGAGGCTGTAGCAGTAAGTCTCAATAAGCGTAACTGTGGGAAGCAGAGGCTCAGAAATAAGCTGAGAGTGGAGATATATTGGGTAATAATAATAATTTATGTCTTAAAACATACCTAAATTTCTATGATGGTGAGTATAAATCCCTGAAAATAACCAGATCCTTGTCAGTAAATATTAGCAAATAAGTGGAAGAAAGTAGGAACCTGTTTCCCTCCATTCTCCAGTGCCCTCCACAGAACCAGAATCACTGAGGCAGGCTTGGTCACAACTTGACCAACACATGTTAGAGAACCAAATGAATCTAAACTGAGAGTGGTGTAGCAGCTTCGTGTATTCCTCTGTCCTCTGCTTATCTTTTTATTGATTTACTTTTAATAGCAGATCTTGTTTAGTTAAAAATTCCAGTGGGTAAGTTATTACCAGCTCACTTAGCAAAAGAAAAAAAATAAAGCTACTGTTGAGAAAATGTGCTTTCAAAATTATACCTTCGAAATAAATTCTATTTTAACATAATCACTCTCTCTATTTTCTTATGCCAGTTAAAACCTGAATTGAGCACTATTTCAGAAGATGGGAAAGAATACCAGCTGAGGATAGAGAGCACAATTCCTATTTTTTGTTCTAAGTTTAGTGAGCTTGAACAAGAATGCAACATCTCATTAAAACTGAACACTGTTGATCAAGGTAATACACTAAATTCATTTAATTTTCTTGTTAGGTTTCATATGGTAACAGAGTTTTTTTTTTTTCTCTAGAAAAAGTCCCTGGAGTGTATTTATATAATACATCAAATTACATCAAGTTACAGCTCAGTCATATTAAAATGTGGGGTCAAATTGAGGATTACTGAAGCAATTTATATTTATTCTTCCTGGGCTCAAAGCATACATTTAAAAACATTGAACAACCTCCTTTTCCTTGTCCTCTTTCTCTTCCTTCTCCTCTACCTCCTCTTATTTCTCATCCCCCTTCTCATCCTCTTACTTATTCTTCTTTTTGCTTTGTTTTCAGAGATTGAGGGACAAACTGCTCCTTAAGCTTTTCCAAATCATCCACAATGGGGGAGGTATAATAAATTATGCTAAAAGTTCAAGCTTGTGAAACATGGATCTCATGGTACATTCTTCATGCTTTGCTCCCTAATGTAAGCTTGTGTTTGGGAACTTTTGTCTTAAAATTTCTGTATTTAATTACTAATTTTGGAGATGATGGATGGCCACATGGTTTCTGTCAAAGCTATATAGAAAGAGGAGAAATTCTCCCATAGAACAAGATAGGATAAAGGGGGATAAACCATGCATAGCAGTGGGTGGCCTGGATGAATTCTTTTCCTATTCAAGCCTCTGATCCAAGCAAGTATGAAATTTGAAGAGTAAAAGAAAACCTATAAGAGAGATTACAATTCTGTTCATATACCTTCCACTACAGATATGTTAGGTGTCATGGAGTCGGTATCCGACTCATAGCGACCCTACATACAACAGGCCAAACACTATGGGCAGTGCTTCTCTGCTACTCATAAGGTTTACAATGGCGGATTGATTTTTGGGAGTGGGTTGCCAGGTCCTTCTCCCAAGCCTACAGCACCTGGTGTTCCCAGGTGGTCTCCCATCCAAGTATTATCCAGGCTTGACCCTGCTTAGCTTCTGAGATCTGACGGGATCAGACACCACAGGGCTATGGCTATAGGTGTTCCCCTATAGACTAACATTTTTAGTCAGTACACCAAACACAAGAGGCCTTGATGTCCATGTTATGCTTAATTAAATATGAGAAACAAAAAGATAAAAAGGCCAAAGATAGTCTCGTGGGAATGATGCACCCAATCAAAAAGAGGGATTAGGACACAGAAAGTGAAATTAAGAGATGTCATGCTAAAATACCTGACAGTTACACAGGCTTAGAAAATACTCAGTTACTCACTGAGGTATCAGGAACACTATGATCAATGCTATATTTTGTACTATAGCTGAGAAATATGAAATTATATCCTCTCTCTCAGACTCTTTGACACAGTTCTACTTCAAGCCACCTTTGGAAAGTGTACAGTGCAAATATTGCTACAGTTGTAGGAAGAACAGAAATTTTGAAAACAATATCACTGGTATTACCTAAAATTGTGTTAGGCAAGTATTTCCATCAGCTACAAGTATACTTTAAAATATATTTGCATACTCTCAATTCTTTCAACAAGGAAAATATTGCTATAATACAATAAAGATAGCCTAAATTTATTCCTATGTATTAGAACTTTGTGTCTTCTTTGTCTGTTAAAAATGGGTTTATTATTTTTTTTCTAGACAAAAATCTCTGGATTTCATTCTGGATAATCATCAACTTATCTTCTTTAAGCATACTTGTATTAAGTCTCTACTTTTATAGAGAATAAGTTGGTGTCTCAGAGTGTTTCTACACAGACTATGCTGCTTTGTCACAGATTAAAAGAAAATGACACTTGGCCCTCATACCATAAACTCAGGAAATGGGATCATGGGCTATATCGAAGCCGTAAATACTCCATTTTAGGGAGCGATTGGATGTTTCTGTTATTTTTATGTGTATCAAAAAGTGCATACTTCTAGGAAAAGTGCATAATGGAAAACATTTTTTTTCCAGGAATTTTGAATCTTGAATCAAAATTTTGAATTTTGAATGCACAGTATCTGTATTGGACCATTATAATTCTATGTCAGAGAAATCTGTATGACAGAAAAGACAAAAAAATTAATTTCTTACTTTCTGTTTGATTCTTAGAAGGGCTTTGTAATCACTAATTGAATATGAAAATATGCTTCCTTTGTAGTCAGTTCTTTTGGGGAATGTGGTTTTTTTGTTGTTGTTGTTCTTGTTTAGTTATTTCAGTTTCCTTTCTCATTCTCTGTTCTCAAATTCTTTTTTTCCTTTCCAAATTCTTTTTGCTAATCTTTTGTTCCTCTGACAAGGGAGCATTTCAAGGTTCTGAACCTATTGGGACATTTAGGAAGTGAAATTAAATAGTTTATTACTAATGTGGAGTCATTTTCATTTGTTTTGATTTTTCTATTTTTAAGATGATGAACCCTATATAAATAATTAAATTCATTACTATCATTCAACAACAAATGGGACATGAACGTATGACCTAAAAAGTGTTACAAAATTGTCTGGATCCAAGTGTTAGGCAGAAAGATATCAACTTAAGTTTCTTGGTGTTAGAATAAAGAATTTATTTTTTTTACCAGAAACATGAATAACTATTATTTGTTGCTTTCTTCATTCTGTTGAGAAGTTTTTAAAAAAGTTTAAACACATAATCATTGTACAAGTTTTTAGGGTATAGTGTGATACTTCAATACATGTATATAATATATATGGATCAAATCAAGGCAATTAACAATGTCCTTTCCTTATCATTACTTTGTGTTATTTATTGCTTTTGAATTTTACCTAGGTGCAAATGGACTTGTTATTTTAGGGAAAATAGTAATGTGTATGTATGAATATCTATGTGTACATATTCAAATTTATTAACTATAAAGATCAAGTACATCCAATAGTCTTGTTTAAATTTGACAAAGATTACAACAATATTTTTTTAGAAAGAGAAGATAATTTGAGATGAATCTTTCAAGTTAATGTTTCATTTTAATCAAGTTACTACATGCTTTGGCTGGTATATGCCTTTAAGGACTTTTTTCACTTTTTTTTTCATTAAAATAGATAAAGAACACCTAGGCTTCAATTTGGCATTGTCTTCTTGTCATGTGGTCCTTCACCAGACATCATCCTGTGCCAATGGAACCTGTAGCTACGCTGTTGTGCGCTACACTGCTATAACAGACTTTTCCCGAGATGGAGACAGAGTTACAAACATTGTGGTACAACCTATAGTGAATGAGGATTTCCTGTGGAACAGCTACTTTCCAGACAGCATCCAGGTTGACAAAATTACAAAAAGACCTTTATAATTTAAGTTTTGAAAAGATGTGTATTTCACCATTATCTCTTGAAATTTTTCATTTAAAAATTAATTGATAAATTATTTTAGTTTTTAAATGATTTGATCTTAATAACAATGATAAAAACAAATTCATTGAAAATTTATTGCTAAGAAATTTGTTTTATGTCACTAACTAACAATTAATAATAATGTTTACCAAAAATATTTTTATTTTTAAGATCAGAGTCAAGGATGTTCCAACTTCTTACTGCTATTCATTTACTGACCCACATATAATTACCTTTGATGGCAGGTAATTTCCTGGAAGTTTTTTTTTTAGTAGTTTTTGTCTATTTTAGTTTTGTTATTATTTTAAACATCATACTGTTTTATCATTTCTTAGTCCTCGTCACTGAAAAATTAGAAAAGAGGCTACCACTGGCTTGCTTCAAAAAACTATTGTGTAGATTTATTTATTTATTTATTTATTTTTGCTTTAAATCCAGTCCTTAGTAAAAGGATATGGACAAGTTATGAGCCTGAATCTATAGAAATGAAGATAATTACAATGGTAGATAATCATTTTTGCTTGGCCATCTATTTATTTTTAATAATGATTAAAATTATTTGCATTATAGCTATTTACTGTGTTGCATTTCTATATAGTAATAAATAATCCTTAAGGTTATTAAACTAACATATTTATCTTAGGAACTAATCACTCCTAATTCATGATAAGAATGCTCAGGGGAAAAGCTGTTACAACCACCGTGGATGCCTTTATGTTTCCTTCTGGAATTTAATAAAGTGGGCAAATGACCAAAAATTCATATAAGTGATCCTGCTACTAATATCTGCATAGACAGATTTAAACTTAGTGATGCCATTCAGGAGGATTCACGATACTAAAATACCTTTAAACAACCCCTCCAATATAAATGACACTCCACAGATTAGAGCAAGTATTGAAAATTGCCAGAACTGATCCATTGTGCAAAAAACTTTTATGGTTATAATTGAAGGCTTAGAAGTTTTGATGGAAAATACAAAGAAAGCACAGTGGTGATATATTTAATCTGTCTTAATTTGAGACTAATTGTGCAACAACTAGGTAAAAAGCCTATATTCTAACTATTGGTGGTAAGGCAGTGAATAAAACAGATAAACTCTCCTTGCCCTCCTGCAGCTGACTTTTGAATGTATGAAGAAAGATATGACCAAAAATCATAATTATAATGTGTACAGTGTGTGAGGCAGATACAACCCAGAAAGAAAACTAAATTGGAGTGGAAAAGCAAAGCTGGAAGTAGAGTTTGCAATTTATATTAAAATAGACTAGTTAAGGAAAGACATTAAGTAAAGGTGATATTTGGACAAATACTTGAAGATGAGGAAGACAGTCATATGCATGCACATTCAGCAAACTTACCTTCCACACAGAGTGCAGCCTAATTGGAGTAGAGAAAAGGAAGAGTAGTGGGAGAGACTGAGGGGTCTATTACTATGTTGAATCATTCAGTGCATACAAATAAATGTTGATAACACATGAAGTTATTGAAAATCTAGACTTCTCATTCCAACATGAAAACACATTGAATGCCTATATATGTTTTTATTTTATAACATATTATTGTGATATTTTGTACTGACTCAATGCAATTGAATTTTGTTAATGATAGGTTATATGATAATTTCAAGACTGGAACATTTGTACTTTATAAGAGTATGTCACGTGATTTTGAGATCCATGTGCGTCAATGGGACTGTGGAAGCCTTCACTATCCTGTATCGTGGGTTTGTTGCCAAAGAAGAAGGTGATATAGTCACTCTTGATATGTGCAGTGGTCAGTCACATGAATCACAACCATATTTATTTGTAAAGAGCAAAGATGCATCCAGCAATATCAAGATAAGTGAATCTTATTTGGGAAGAAAAGTCACAGTACGTATCATTTTTTAATATTAAAAATGTTTCCTTTTTTTCACTTTGGATGAAGTTCAATTCATCTCTATGAATTTAGGAGCTATCATTTTTCAGTATTAGTTTTTCAAGAAAATAGCATTTAGATCAACTATAATCTTAGAAAGAATAATTTGTTTTTCACCTTCCACATACAAGTAGACACAACATAGTTAAAACTGTCAAATAGAAACTTCCTTATTTAATATTTCAATATGACAACTTTGCAGATTATTCATAAAATTATATTTGACAATGTCCATATGTGGTATATTAAGTAGACATAATTAAAGATGAATATTCAGGAATAGCTAACCAATCTTTCAAATGAATGCACTATGTTACTACTACAGGAACAGCCTGATAAGTAAAAGAGAACAGAAAAATGAAGAAACAGATCCAAGGGCCAGGCACAGTGGTGCACGCCTGTAATCCCAGTGGCTTGGGAGGTGGAGACAGGAGGATCGCAAGTTCGAGACCAGAGGCAGTCTGCGTAACTTAGTGAGACCCTGTCTCAAAAAAAAAAAAAAAAAATGGGCAGAGGGTGCAGCTCAGTGGTCCAGCACTTGCAAAGTATGCAGGTGCGAGGCCCAGCGTTCAACCTCAGTACCACAAAAAAAAAAAAAAAGAAGAAGAAGAAAAGAAACAGATCCAACATTATATACTCACTAATTTTTTTTTTCTTTGCAGTATTTGAGGACTGAACCCTTGGCCTTGGCCTCACACATACTTTGCAAACACTCTGCCACTGGGCTACAACCCTAGCCCATTTTTATTTTTTATATTGAGACAGGGTCTTGCTAAGTCACACAGTCTGCCTCTGGCCTAGAATCTGTGATCCTCCTGCCTCTACTCCCAAGTCCCTGGGATTGCAGGTGTGCCTTACTGTACCCCACTTTCACTAATATTTTTAAAGTCAATACTTTATGAGTTAACTATTTGTACCTTAAGATCATATTCATCTTTCTCTCATATTTTGAAAATGCAAATTCTAGGTAAATATAATGCAAACTTAAATAAAATCATTAAAATGTGTTATTTCTTATAACACTTATTGAAGTGAACAATAATTTTTAACATAACATTGTTGTTGTTCAGTGCTGTCGAGTTGGTATCCAACTCATAGCGACCCTATGTACAATCCGCGAAACACTATTATCAGTGCTTCTCTGCTATTCATAGGGTTTTCAATGGCAGATTTTTTTTTTTTTTGGTGGGGGGAGTGGGTTGCCAGGTCTTTCTCCCAGTCTGCAGCACCTGGTATTTCCAGATGGTCTCCCATCCAAGAATTAACCAGGCCCGACCCTGCTTACCTTTTGCAATCTGACGGGATCAGACGCCAGAGTGGTATGGCTTGCAGGCCAACATAACCTTGTAGGCTTCATAAGAATTCCAGCATCATAAACCAAAATGCAAATCCAGAATTGGGAAAATACTCGCTACATGTAAAATATGTTGTTGTTGTTAGGTGCCTTTGAGTCCAGTGTGACTCATAGGGACAAAACATTCCCCAACACTATTGCCATTCCTGGCAACACAGTCAGTGCTTCTCTGCTATTCATAGTGTTTTCAATGGCGGATTGTTTCGGAGTGACCTGCCAGGTCCTTCTCCCTATCCTCCAGCACCTGGTGTTCCCAAGTTGGTCTCCCATCTAAGGACTAACTAGGCTGACCCTGTTTAGCTTCTGAGATTGGGTGGGATCAGATGCTTCTGGTTATGGCTGCAGAACATGTAAAACATGGTCAATATGTAAAGTACTCATACATTTCTAATATGTAATCAGTTATAATGAGCAAATAATATAAATGGATAATGGTGTGGTGTGCATGCCTGTAATCTCAGCACTTTAGAGGCTGAGGCAAGAAGATGACAAGTTCAAAGCCAACCTGGGCTACAGAGTGAAACTTTGAATAAATAAATAATTCACAAAGAAATAACACTGATAAATATGTTTAAAAGTACAAATACCAACAAAAATATAAAAATATTTTCCTTAGTTTCAATCACATAAATAAATATAGATTAAGCATCTCTTACATAATATTGGGACAAGGACCCAGCAACCTACTTCCAAAAAACAATCAGCCACTGAAAACCCTATGAATAGCAGAGAAGCACTAACAACACTGTTTGGTCTGTTGTATGTAGGGTCGCTATGAGTCAGACACCAACTCAACAGCACATAACAACAACAGCAACATACAATATTGGCCAGGGTAGAGATAGTAAAAATAATTACAGTCTTTCTGGAGGACATAAATATTATAGATAATCTCAACCTATCTATGTTATTTTACCAAAAATTTTACTTCTGGAAATTTATTCTAATAAAATAATGATGTGCATAACCCCAAGGATATTCATTGTATATCTCCTTGTAGGAGGGAAGAGTTATAATAGGAGGGTTTAACTAGAACTCTAAGTATAATGATGCATGTAGTAGAACACATTGTAGCTGTGAAAACAGTGGAGTAGGTGTATATTTACTGACAAGCAAAGAAACTTATGTAATAAAGGAGAGGCTTTTAAAGAATTTGACCAAGATCTTAAAATTATCTATCAAGTTGAGTAGAAATATAAGGTTAGTTTTCATTTGAATAATTTTTCTGTAATGAATACATACCATTTTTTGTAAAAAGAAGCACTTAGTTTTAAATTTTAAAAATTAAAAGGGGAATAAGAATCAGAGGAACTAACACAGGTGGTATATTCTTTGTGACTTTTAGAAGTGATTATTTCTCCATATTTACATCCGGGACAGCCTGAGACCAGGACTGGTGGCTCATATTTAAATGATACGGGTTACTAGAGATACTCAGTAAATTTCTCTTGCTCTGATTGCCAACTTCCCAGGCAACCTCTGGTTATATTGTGGCTTCTGATTTTATTTGCCTACTGGAAGCAAGAGGATACTGATTCACTATAGGATTATGCACTCCTCTGGAATTACATTTATTATAATGGTTTTAATTATATAAATCAGCAGCTTGTAAATTAAAGAGAGGAGTTGTAAACCATGTATCTCAATAAAAACATTAATATGGTGATCATATTTCAAATTAGCAAAATACAAAAATCTATTATTGAAACACTATGAAGAGAAAGTTGTCCTGTAAAAATCAGTGTTTTATTCTCTGTAGATGAGGAAAGAATAATTGAGTTTTTCTTATATCTTAAATAATACCTTTTGTCTTAATCCATATTACATATTGTGTGACATCTTTTGTTTCTGTGTTGGTTACCTTGTCTTTCAGATTTGGTTTTCTTCTGGGGCATTTATCCGCGCTGACCTCAGCGAATGGGGTATGAGTCTAACCATCAGAGCCCTCAGTTTAGATTATAGAAACACTTTGGGACTTTGTGGCACCTTTGATGAAAACCCAGAAAACGATTTCCATGATAAAAATGGGATCAAAATTGATCAAAATTTTGATAATTATATTGCTTTTATTAATGAATGGAGGTAAGAAATACACTATTATTTGTGATTGTGTTATTATTAAACAGACAGTGGCTCACTACTCTGCTTTTTTTTTTTCAACACATTACTAGGAAAAATATTCTTGTTCAAATAACTTTTCTCTTCTGTTTTCTATCTGGAAGGATTTTACCAGGAAAAAGCATGTTTGACACCACACCCACTTCTCTGACGTTTCCAAAAAAGCTATCCTATTGCTTGTGCTCACTGGCTATGGTATCAGACGATCCATTTTCTAATTATCTGGACAGCGTTTCTGAATCAGAAATTGCCTCAGGTTGCAAAGACCTCAAACATGTCAGATTCACTTCTTTGATACCAGACTTAGATGTCACCTCTGAATATATGAATTCAGAATCTCTTGTCAGAGGGATAAACAAGCACATACCTGGAGAAGAAAATAATTTCAATTTCTTAGTGCAAGAAAAAAAGTACATCAGCCTAACCAAAGTGGACTTAGATTCACAACATCCTGGGAATGATAAACAAGATGCACCAAAATATTTGGGCAGTGAGAGACAGACACAGGACCAGGGTCACCACAGCCAAGAAATGAACTGGGATCAAAAAAACAGATGGAAACAACAAAACTTAAGTGAATTTGCTCCTTTGTTTACTTTCCAAAGGCTCAACCAAACCAACCTTGAACAGTTTACTTATTTTTTCCCTGAGGACCATGCTGAGGACGTTCACCAAGAGTTTATTCCTTCATGGCCCACACCCTCTGGCCTTACCGAACCCAGCACCTTGGCCCTCTGCCAGCAGACACTGGCCAACTCCAGCATAGGAAGGCTCTGTCTTGCCTTGCTTGGTGATAGACTAGACCTTGTGATCGATATGTGCGTTAAGGATGTTCTCTTAAAAGATGACGTCAGCTGGGCAGAGGCAGGTGTGGCCCTTTTAGAAAATGAATGTGAAAAGAGGATTTTGGACGAGGGGAAATATAACACAGAAGAATATGACAGGCCAATTGCAGACATTCTTTCAGTGTTAAAATGTCCCAATTTATGCAGTGGCAATGGGCAGTGTATGGAATGGGGGTGCACATGTTTCCCGGGTTTTAGTTCCTATGATTGCAGTGAGTTTTATGGTAAGTGAATGTTTTTAAACTTTAATATTGAATATGATATTTGATTATGTACATGTTTTTTTGTTTTTGTTTTTTTTCACCTTAAGTATCTTAGGGTTTATTAAAACTATACAGGGAAAGCCTGCAGCGGTAGCCCTGTGGCATCCGATCCCATCAGATCTCGGAAGCTAAGCAGGGTCGGGCCTGTTTAGTACCTGGATGGGAGACCACCTGGGAACACCAGAAGCTGTAGGCTTGGGAGAAGGACCTGGCAACCCCCTCCCAAAAATCAATCTGCCATTGAAAACACTATGAACAGCAGAGAAGCACTGACAATCGTGTTTCCCCTGTTGTACAGAGGGTCGCTATGAGTCGGAAACCGACTCGACGGCACCTAACAACAATACAGGGAAAACCAACTTATATTAATGAAGACATTAATAATTTCGAAAAAGTGTTTTACCTTACTCAAAGTAAAAGCCAAAATCCTTACATAACTGCCTATAAGACAGATCTTGATCTGACACACAGATCTTTCTAAACTCATCCCCTGTGACTGTCACCTTACTGTTCCTCTCTAGGCATTTTGGGCTCTTTGCTGTTCCTTGAAAATGACAGATTCACTCAACCTCATGGCCTTTGTAGACAACTGGTGCTTCTACCTATGGAGAACAATTGTTTTCTTATAGTTGAAATTTAGCACATTTTAAGTACTGTGTTTATATTATTTTACTAATTACACTAATCATTTTTCTGTCTCCTACCTATATAGTGCAAACTATTTTGTCTCAATATGTCAGAGAAAGAAACTTTTTAAAAGTTGATTTGGTTTCTTTAACCAGTAATCTAGGGTTCCCTTCCCCCTCAATTCATCTATCAATCTCACTGTTCTTCAGCCACACTCATTTCTTTGCTGTTATTCTTGGCCTGCTCGTACCTCAGGACCTTTGCACTTGCTGCTCCCGCTTTACTGAAGCATTCTTCCACCATATATCTTCATGACTGACTTCCCTCACTTCTGAGTTCAGATGTCATTTTATCAGAAAATCCTTCCATGGTCATTAAAAAAATAGTTTTTCTCTCACCATCCTATAGTCTTTTTCTTCTTTAATGTAATTAATATAATTTTTTTCTACATTCCTGAAAACACTTATCACTGCATTTTATATTTATTTTTTCATTTGTCTATTTCTTGTCCTCCCATGCTAGAATGTGAGTTATATGAAGTCAGAGACTTGGTTTTGTTCATTACTATGTTACCTATAATAACACTATATACGGTGATATTGATAAACACTTGTTAAGTGTATGAAAAAATAACACATTTTAGTAAAGATTTTATGGTTTTGAATACATATGGCTTATGATTTTTTTCCCTAATGCTAGAAAGTTTCACTTAGATTTTGTTACTATGGAGGCAAGGAGCTGTGTTTTAGCTTAGTTGGTAGGGTGTTTACTGTGCATGCTCTGAGGCCCTGGGTTCTATCCCCAGCACTACAAAAATTGGGCAAGGACCTGACATCCCATTCCTGAAACAATCCCAAAAAAATCAGCCATCAAAAACCCTATGAATAATAGAGAAGAACTGACAATAGTACTGGCATGGCACATTGTCAGAGAGTGTTTCGTTTTATGGTGCATAGGGTCACTATGAATTGAACCCAACTCAATGACACCTAACAACAACAACAGTACTTAGGCAAAGGATCTAATTACTTTGCATACTATCTATATCTATTTTGATGAAGAGACCTCATTGCTATAGATAATGTATGTTCCTACCAAGACCAGAGACCAAGAAATAACCACAGAGTCAGTTAAGTCTAAGTGCTAAAAGAATGTTCTCTCTGTAATTGAGTAGTATACCTAAAATTATTGTAGCATGTAGGGTAGAAATAATAGACAAAAAATATAAGCAATACTGGAACAGCAGCATACGTAAATTTTGGTAACTCTTTTCTAATACTTAAAGAATTTTTTAAAAAATAATTTTTGAAATGCATTGCACTGCTAGGAATTAACACTATTATAAAAATATTTTTTCCTATAACCCATCTATATGGCACAGAACAAAACAGAGAAACCAAAATATTTTCATCATAGTAGTAATTTCTTAATCCCTATCCTCAACTGATATCAAATATTAAAACATTATTGAGACCTATGTATTTAGACTCTGGTAGTATCTGTAATGACATTCTTACTAGTTTTATAGTAGATAACATTGCTTTTAATACCAGATTACACTTAACAGTTAATGGTTTAGTTAATATAAGTAATATTTTGGGTATACTTGGAACTGTTTTACATATGCTATTAACTTGGACCTTGAAAATAATTGTTGTGTTTTTCTGGAATTCAACAAGCGTGTTCTATTTGTTATAATTCTTTCCAAAGACAAAGCTCCTGAAATTACAGAGCTTGAGAATGCTGGATTCTGTGATGTTCAAAAATATAACTGTGTGACGGTGAGAGTTTTTGGTCAAGGCTTCAAAGAATCACCTTCCATTAAGTGTGAAGTTACTAAATTGCAGGTATGATAATTACAGACTTTGTGACAAGTTGTTTAAAAAATTGAATTTGTAAATTATTCAGATTAATTTTATCTTGGATTAGTTTGGTCTATCAGTTAGCAACATAATCTTGAAGGATACTGTATCCACAGACTGAAGAAGAAAATGATTAGGCTGCTTAAAAAGTATTTTACATAATTTTATCAAGGAATAGCCTCATTATTTTCAGCCATAATAAAAATTAAAAGAATATCAAGCTCAGTATACAGAAGTGTCTATATTTCTTTAAATGCAAAACCACAAAGACTGGAGATCATGTTTAGCTGAGACTTACTGCACAAACTGTAGGATACAGAGGCAAGAATATTTGCCTTTTACAAATCAGAAAATGAGGGATAATTTTGCTCATGCTTTGCATTTCCCTTACTGTGGATTTCAGACTGGAAAATCCCTCACTAACCCCCATTAGTACTTTTGTTTCTTGAGTCCACTAAACAGAAATGAACAATGAATTTGAACCTTTTAGGTTGTTGTTAGATGCCGTGGAGTCAGATCCAACTCATAACTGGCCCTGTGTACAACAGAATGAAATATTACCCAATTCTGTGCCACCCATAGGATCTTTTTATGTTTGAGCTCAAAGGTACAGTCACTATGTTTCTTTTCATGGTCAGTTGTGCCACATCAGCAAATGGAGGTGCCTTACTCCATTTCTATCATTAAGGTCGACTCTACTTTGAGGAGGCATCTCTTCCCTAGTCATTTCTTGAATGCCTTCCAGCCTGGGGGCCTCATTTTCAGGCACTATATTTCACAGTGCTTCTCTGCTGTTCATAGGGTTTTCAATGGTTTAATTATTTCTGAAATGGGTTACTGGGTCCTTCTTCTAGTCTGTCTTAGTCTGGAAGCTCACTTACAGTCTTGTCCACCATGGGCGGCCCTGCTGGTGTCTGAAATACCAGTAGCATAGCTTTCGGCATCACAGCAACACACAAGCCCTCACAGGAGGACAAGTGACAGACATGTGGGGAGTTTGAACCTTAACATATCAAATTATGCCGTATTTTTAATGATTATTTATGTAGTCTTCCTTTTCTTCATTCAAGTGGAATTTTTAATCTTAAGGACAAATCTTTAAATTTAGAAAGTATTTATCTGTGTAAACTGAAAACTTAAAACAGTAAATCATATTTTAGCATTCTTCTTTTGCTTTAAATTGATGAAGCAAAATGTGATTCTGAGATTGAGAAGTTTCAGGAGTAAATTCCTCTTATACATGTTTTATTATATAGTTGCAACAACAACTATGCTCATATCATGATTGTATGGGTGGAGGTTTTCTAAATAAACATAAAGTATTTTAATCCCAATAAAATAAGACATATAATAGAAAGATATGAGTACAATTTCAATATCAGTCAAAAGAGTGCATATTTGGTCAGAAAACATGATATTATGGTACAATTAAACTATTTGCTAGGGGAGAGTTTTATAGATTTATATTTCCTTGAAACATAATGTTTTGTGCTTACTTTCAGACATATTTCATGTATTGTGATTTACTTTCACACTACTCCCATCCAACCATTTGATAAATATTCTTGAATTACTTACCACACTATATAGAACTGTAGAAAGAAATATGTTCACTTACCAAAACCAAGCTTTGCATGCATATCCAATATTTATTTCATGCTATTCTGAAGTTATGGGATGGGATTTAGCTCAGTAGGTAGAGCACTACTCTGCAGTCTCTGAGGTCCCAGGTTTGATTCCCAGCACCAGAAAAATGGGAGAAGGACGTGGCAATCCACTCCCAAGGCAATCCCAAAACAATCAGCCATTGAAAACCCTATAAGGGTCACTAGTAGTTGGACACAACTCAACAGCACCTAACAACAACATGCTGAAGTTAAGTCAATCTCTCCCAGCCCTAATCTTACCCATAACAGTGAGGTTTAAGACTCCTGTAGTCTTTGACACATTCCTTGAGTCAACTCTAATACAGCACTATTTTAAGATCTCCAATTTCACTAGCTTGAGACCTGTTATTAGCATTGTATTTAGTCTGCATGGAATGTACTCACTTTACCACTAAGCTCTTCTCTTCTCCTAGATTCCTTGTCCCTACCATTCAATCTCACCTGATCTTGGAAGCTAATCAAAGTAGTCCTGGCTAGTCCTTGTACGGGAGACTACCTGGGAATACCAGGTGCTACAGGCTAGGGACAAGGACATGGCAAGTCACTCCCCAAACAATCTTCCATTGAAAACCCTATGAATAGCAGAGAAGCTCTGACACAGGGCCAGGCATGGGACAGTGTCAGGGAGTGTTTTGTTCTGTTGTACATATAGTCACTATGAGTTGGACCAGACTAGATAGCACCTGTCAACAACAACAGGTTCCTTGTTATGTGTTCAGTCAACATGAGTGGATTTCTGGTGACATTTTTAGTTAGAATTCTACTTACTTTGAAGATTGGATATCTCTTAAAAATATAGCTTTTTAGGAATTAGATCATGTAAAACCCTTCACAACTTTTCACTGTTATGAAGTAATATTTTAAAATATTTCTTATGGAATAATTTGAGACTTGTAGGAAAGTAGCAAAAACTCTCATCATTTAAATATAAATCTACCGTCTACTGTTTATAATGAAGAAACTTTTGTGAATTATAAAGGCATTTATTGCATGAAAGTTATAGATAAACTAAAGCAATTAAAAATGTAAATATTCTACAGAAAAAATGTTAAGAATTTTATTTCCATAAATGGATGTCAGTTTTGACACTAAAGCCCATTATTAATGACAAATAAAAAATAGTTAAATTAGTGACTGACTTTTCTTTGAGCCACCTAGAAAACACCATTGCTTTTATCTTCAACAAAAATAAAGTTTTACATTTTTCCATGCAAGTTTTTACTTTTGAATTTTTTTTTAAATGTTACCATATAGTGTTTATATGTGCTGGAGAATAACAATGGTAAGCATTGCCTACTACCTGCTAGCTGCTGATCTTAAGCACTTTATGGAGACAACTCTTTTCATGCTCTCAGCAACCTTAAGAGATTGCTACTTATTACTATAATTATATAGATAAGCAGACAGAGGCAGAGGAAAGTTACATAGCATTTGCAAAGATACAGAAGTACCCTTACTGAAATTCCTGTCAGAAGATCTGGGTTCTAAAACCCAAATGCTCAACCCAGTATACTAAACTATTTCACAGTACGCGATTTTAAGCCAAATTTATTTTGAACTACCATTAAAACTGAATTGACATTAGTTAAAGAGTTTCCTGTGTAAAAGTGATGGTATGAGGTTGGTCTTACCTTATGTCTTTCTCACAATTATCCATAGCACTAGCACTTACAGATTCAGGAAAGAAGAAAATCCTTTACTGTGTGCATAACTATTGTTATATATCCCCATTGGGTTGGAATATGGGCAGACAAATATATACACAAATATATAGGTCATTAACTAAAACTTCAGTTAGGCTCAAAAATTCTCCTGGCCCCGCAGGGTTTATGTTTTGTTTTGTTTGTTTGTTTTTTCCACTTCTTTAAATAGTAAGTCCTGGATTGTTGTGGTTGTTGTTAGGTGCAGTGGAGTTGGGTCTGACTCATAGAAACCCTATGTACAACAGAATGAAACATTCCCAGACACTGTGCCATGCCTGGTGCTATTGTCAGTGTTTCTCTGCTATTTATAGGGTTTTCAATGACCGGTTGTTTTGGGAGCAGATTACCAGGTCCTTCTCCCTAGCCTGCAGTACCTGGTATTCCCAGGAGGTCTCCCATCCCAGGACTAACTGGGCCATCCCTGCTTAGCTTCCAAGGTCAGGTGGGATTGGATTCTAGGATGCTATGGCTGAAGACAAGTCCAGGATAGAGCCTGTAAAAACAAAAACAAGAAAAACAAGTAATAGATGCAGAACATACACACACACACACACACACACAAACAAACAAAAAAACCTATCCACTGCATTAGCTAACTAATTCTAGAAACAAATCAGCAGAAAGTCATACATTTAATGCAGCACAAATGTATTCTTTTACAGATATCGAGGCTGGAAGTCCAAAACATAGCTATCTTATAAGAACACCAGTCGTTGAATTTTGGGGTCACCTTAGTTGTAAATGCCTACAGGCATATCACCTTGGTGTCTAATCCTGTCTGATCTCAAGCTAAGCAGGGGCAGGCCTGGTTAATCCTTGCATGGGAGACTGCCTGCAAATACTGGGTGCTGTAGGCTGGGGAGAAGGATTTGTTAGCCCATTCCCAAAATAATTAGCCAGAGAAAAATCCAGTGAATAGTAGAGAAGCACTGACAGAGTACCAGGCATGGCACAGTGTAGGGTAGTGTTTTGTTCTGTTGTACATACAGTTGCTATGAGTCAAACCCGGCATCACCCAACAACCTTAATTGTGTATGACCTCATCTTAATTTTACTAATTACATATGCAAAAACCTTATTTTCCAATAAAATTCACCTTCTGAAGTTCTACCTAGGTGTGGATTTTGAAGGAACACTTTTCAACTCAGAACATCAGCAAACAGATGAATGTTTTTTCAAAAATGTCTCTGAATTTAAAAAATTTACCAAATAAATTACTTTCAAGAACACCAATAAAGATACAGAAATTTAGGGAAGGAAAGATGAAAAACAGTAGCAAAATGCAAACTAAGATCAGAGATATGACATTAAAACATAACAGAAAGGAAGGCAAAATTAGAATGAATTAATGAGTTAAATAGAAAATTCTGAAGGAAGAAAATGTAAAAATAGAACATAATAGATATTTACTATGTTTCCTCTTGCTTCAAAAGTCATTGCGTAGTGATCCATTATATACAGCCAATATTCATAACTTCTTTGATTTGAAATGCATGATTTGTCAGAAGAAATGTATGATTTGTTAGAAGCAGATTACATCAGATTGAGAGGTGTACTTCTTCATTCTGAATACAACTCACTTTCAGTGTGACTTTTGTTTCCTATTACCTATTCCATTATACTAGACAGATATTTTAAATTTTGTATTTTGATCATATGTAATTTACTAGCAAAAATATTTCTATAACTGAACAGAAATTAATTGCTTTCTCATGATGCTTTCAGTATAATAACAGTAAATGGGTGCTTGGAGAACACATGTATACACGGACAGTTTTTCAAAATAGCAGAACTGTTGATTGTCAGCTGCCCACTGATGTACAGCAGTTTGATACCATGGATCTGATAAGTGAGAAACCCAATATGAAGTGGCAATTAAAGGTAAAACCTTAAAAGATAACCTCATAATTATAAAGCAAGTATATATATATATATATATATATATATATATATATATATATAATTTCATAAACAGTATATGAAGCTACATTTAGAACAAGTGATCTTATTGTAGAGCTGTGTCTTTCAGGTTTCTAATGATGGTTATAAATTCAGTAATCCCAAAATAATGATTGTATATAATGGTGCTTGTCAAATTTGTGGTCGTTCTGAAAATGCCTCATGTACTGTAAAGGTATGCCTCTTTTCACTTATTTTCACATAGAAATCATGAGTACTTTCTTTCTCCTTGCTTTTGGCATATCAACTGCAGTTTTTTCACCTTCATATTGGGAAGACAAAGAGAAAAGCATTTCTTGAGTTTGTATAAGTTTAATTGAAATTGCTCCTCTTCCCATAATTCCTGTTGAAATGGCAAAGAAAAGGTTTCTACCTTTAACAGTTTGAACTTGCAGGTTGTTTATGCCTAAAAAATCAAAAGAGGAAGTTTAGGCTGAATTATTCACTACTTCAATCATACATGCGCTGTTTTGGTTAGTAGTAATTAATGATTTTTCCAATAACATATCTCATTATGGTTACCTAGTCATTGCGGCAAAAGGTATGCATTTGAATAGAGTTTGTAAAATGTGTAGTAAGGCTAGCACTTTAGAGAGAAGTTTGTTTGTTTTATTTTCATTTTTATTTTTTTTTTTGGGCACTTGAATTCTTTTGGTAATGCAAATGCCTTCCACTTGATGGATTACAGTAAAGCACAACCAAATTGAGTTCTTATATCCACACCCTCTTCTTTATCCATATCCAGTCTATTAGGCTTATCCACAAGGTTTTCACATATGTGAACTGCTGATTTAACCGGCACCATGGATCTAACATCATTTGACTCTTCAAAACTGAGGAGCATACAAATAATATTTATGTATATGGAAATAAAAAGTATTTTTTCTAAACTTTAATCATTTTTTCTTGTAATTAGCCATCAGATAGTGTCAATAAGAAGTTTTAGTTGTTGAAAAGTTATTTGGCTTTTTATTTTCCTCAAAATATTTTATTTCCACATGTTCAGAAGTATTTTGAAAATGTTATTCAAGGATGTCTAATTATCCTCTTGGGGTGATTTATTCTAATTTTTATGAAGTGTTCTAAGTGATATCAAAGGAGATTTTGGAAAATGGGCAAAGTTTATGAATAAAATTTGAACCTTCTTTCTATTTATTTTTTATTTATTTTATTTTTGTGGGGTTGGGGGGCTGAACCCAGGGCTTGTTGTGCACTTAAAGTGCTCTGACACTGAGTTGCACCCCTTTTTATTTTTTAAATTGACAGAATCCCACTAAGTTATATAGCCTGCATCTGGTTTCAAATCTGTAATCCTTCTGCCTCTGCCTCCCAATTCACTGGGATGACAGGTGTGAGCTACCACATCTGGCAAAATTTGAATCTTCTTAATAAAATTCAGGCTTCATCCCATGTTAAAAATTATTGCTTAAGATCCTTTGTCTATATATCAGACTCTCTTTCAACTATTTTTTGTAATGATATCCATTATCAAGTGTGGATAGTTATGTCATGGATTGAGTTTAGTTTGTTGTATTTACAGGACATAGTGGGCTATAAGTAAAAGGAAAGATAGCTATAAACTAATGTGATTCCTTAAGATGTACAGAGATAAACGTCAATTTTATTTCTTTGTTTAACAAGCACTCCCAGAGCTGAGCATGTTGGCTCATGCCTATAACCCCTGCAACTTGGGAGATGAAGGCAGGAATTGGTGAGTTCAAGGCCAGAGGCAGCCTGTGTAACTTTGCAAGACCCTGACTTAAAAAAAAAAGACAATAGAGTAGGGATGCTACCCAGAGGTAGAGCACTTGCAAGCTCTGTGCAAGGCCCTGGGTTTAACCCCCAAGTGGTGCAAAAAAATATTTTTTTAAAAAGTACTTCCAGCTTGAGTTTGAGTTTAGCAGTGAAAAAGAAAAAAAGATTTTTTTCTACCATGTTATTTATAGATTATAAGCTGTAATTTTGCATAAATTACATGTGTTTTCTTATTTCTTGAACTGATCAGTGCCATAGGCATTTATGCATGCAATGAATAATTTCTTTTCTAACATGCATTTATGTTGGGGATTTTTAAAATAATATTTCCCAGCTAGGGTCCCTCATGACAGCTTGAGGGGCTGACCCCTAGCTAACCCCAGGGCTCATCTCACTCACTCAAAACAGCCCCTCCCATCGAGTGAGCAAAGATGGCCCCCGGCCAGCTTGACCAGCCTCAACCACCATAATTTTGATTGGCTCCCCTCACCACTGTGCAGGTAGTAACTGTCTTCATCTGGCAGTTATGTCCGTTTGCCCCCTGTACCTGCCAGCTGTGTGCCCCGATTGGCTGA
>VMDO01003904.1:0-68002 GCA_007922755.1 Pedetes capensis
TTCCCCAATCTTGCTTTGGGGGTTACAGAGTTCTTTCTAAGTTCCCATCATTTGAAACACGATAAAGACACCAGGTCAGATAAAAAGTAATTTAAAAAAATACTTATATAAAGGTTTTAGAACACTGGAAATAAAGTACTATGTTGTTGTTAGGTACTGCCCAGTCGGCATCCAGCTCATAGCAACCCTACATACAACCAGCGAAACAGTAATGTTAGTGCTTCTCTGTTATCCATAGGGTTTTCAATGGCTGATTGTTTTTTGGGAGTTGGTTGCCGGGTCTTTCTCCCAACCTACATCACCTGGTGTTCCCAGGCGGTCTCCCATCTAAGTACTAACCAAGCCCAACCCCGCTTCGCTTCCGAGATCTGACAGGATCAGATGCCACTGTGCCATGGCTGCAAGCCACTATATACTTATACATTTAAGAAATGATCAGCATCTTCAAATTGAAAATCTACTAGAAATTCCAAGGGTTATGGTTATTACTTACATAGATATGAAATGGGTAAGATCAATGGCTGTACTTGTTATGTTCTGCTGGGGTCTGAGATCAGCTTCCACTCTACCCAGGTGGGGTTACAATGATAGATATTAATGACCACTAGTTACTATAGGTCAACAGGCTTCTGTCAATGTAAAGTAAGATAATGTTTGGGAAAAAAATCAAAATACTTTTTTCTTTAACTCTGAGTTATTCTTAAAGGTCTGACATGGGAATTGTTATTGTTGTTAGGTGCTGTTGAGTCGGTGTCCAACTCATAGTGACCCTGCATACAGCAGGCAAAACACTATTGTCAGTGCTTCTCTGCTGTTCATAGAGCTTTCAATGGCAGATTGATTTTTGGGAGTGGGTTGCTGGGACCTTCCCCTAAGCTTAAAGCACCTGGTGTTCCCAGGTGGTCTCCCATCCAAGTACTAATCAGGCCCCACCCTGCTTATCTTCAGATATCTGACAGGATCGAATGCCACAGGGCTACGGCTGCAGGTGACATGGAAATAGATAAGTAAAAATCCCGAGGAGAGATCCCACACCTAGAGCAACAACTTGTAAGGAAAAATTTGGCAAATACATCATTTTAGAAAATGATATCCATTTTGTCATACAGATTCAAATCCTAATATAGGAAACCTTGGAAAACAAAGGACAAAGATATTGAGTAATGTATAATCATTATTACTTAAGGTTTTTAAAAAATCGAATGATCTGTGTAATAACCAGGGTTTTGTGAAGGGATTCAATTTTAGGTACTTTTATTCTTTTAAATCAAAGAGGTTTCTTAAGGATATTATCAAATATGATATGCATGTTAAGTTTTCAGGTTTCATAAAAATTTATACATTAGATATCATTAGAAAAAACCCTGACTTTTCCCAATTGGAAATAGGTATAGGATCTAAACAGATATTGCTCTAGGATCTACAAAGTTCTTCAAATGATTACATATATAGTTACAATAAGACTGAGCAATTCTATTCCTAGATACACACCCAGGAGAAATAAAAATATATGTCCATATAAAAAAAACTATACATGAATGTCTATGGCAGCATCTTTCACATTCACCAAAAGGTAGTAGAAACAACCAAATTTCTATCAACTGATGGATAAATAAAATGTGATATATCCATATTATGAATTACCGTTTGGCCATACAGAGGAATAAAATAGTGATAACATGGTACAATATGGATGAAACTCGAAAACATTATACTAAAGAAAAGAAGACAATAACAGAAGGTCACATCCTATCTGATTCCATTCACACAAAAATGCAGAAGAAGGAAATGTGTATAGACAGAAAGGAGATTAGTAATTGGGTAGGGCTGGGAAGAGAGGTATAAAGCTGGGATTATTTTATGCTGTATGTGCTGCTATAATAAATTACCAAGTCTATGTTATTTACAATGAAAAAAAAAATATTTATCACAGGTCTGGACCCTGGAAAGACCAACATCAAGGAACCAGTGGGTTCATTGTCTGAAAAGGGTCCCTTCTCTGCTTCTCAGATGGTACCCTACATGCTATATCTTTGGCTGAGGAGACACACCGTGTTCTCATATGGCAAAAAGGAAAAAGAAGAAAATACCTCCCCTTGTCAAGCCCTTTTGTAAGGGAACTGAATCCCAGTCATGATGAAGCAGCCCATGAAGCCTAATTGCCTCCTAAAGGCCACCTCTTTTAATGCTGTAGTAGTGACAGCACCTAAATTTTGGATGGGACACTCAAACCACAGCAGGGATAACTACTAAGGAGCACAGAATTTCTTTTGGAGATGATGAAAATGTTAAAAATAAAATTGGCTATGGCGAAGGTGATACACATGTCTGTGGCTGTACTGAAAACCACTATATTATATACTTAAAATGCATAATTTATACAGTATGAGAATTAAATCTTAACAAATCTGCTTTTATCTTTTTTTAAAGTCACCCACCTTCCGGGAAAATGAAAAGAAAAAAAAAAGGATTTGCCTTTGTTACATACTACTGTGGCTGCTGTAGTTTATTTAGATAATCTCTGGTTTCTAGACGAATTAGCGCTTTTGTAAATAAAACACGGGGCAGTTTTACAGAGAAGGAAATAATCACAGTGGTCTTTTTAACCTCCTGTATAATCAAGCGCCATTGAACATTCAGCAGCCTACTGTCAGAAGCAACTTCTGCCAGCATATTCTAAAGCATTTATGGAGAATGAGCACCCTGATTTCATAATTGTCTCAGTGAGAAAAGCACAGCTGCCTTCAATGGAAAGAAAATTAGATTGAGAAGAGAAATGGCAAAGAAATATCCTTATTGTTCGGAAAGCCTCTTTTTTGGGTTCCCTTTAGTCCATGGGCATCAGGAAATGAAATCCTTTACCTTATATATCTATATGATTATTTAAAGCTACTTTTGCCCTGTTTGTACAGAAAAAAAGTCAAGGAGCTATTCTTCTCATATAAATCATAAGCAAAATTGAATGTTTACTGTGCAGTCATTCTGTAGGAGAGAGTAAGATGATTTTTTGAGGGAATAAAATAAAGTCCTTAGACAACTTGACACTAAAAGGATGTGTCAAATGCTTTTTCTTCTTTCAATCCAGTACTTTCAAAATTCAAGCCTCTAGATTTGCATATATTTCAGGCAATGAGCTAAATGCTATACATGGATTATCATTTAATTTCACATCAACACTATGAAGCAAGTATGTTAGTACAGACCTTTTAAAATGCATAACAAATGTGACAAAATATTATATGAAACATCCATGGACTCTGGGCTACAAAGCAGATAGCAATCAGAGAGGTAAACTGAGACCAAAAGTACAGTGGATACTAGAGTTTTGGTAAATATCTGAACTTCAAGATTTTATGTTTTAAAATAAAGTGAAGCACTGAAGATATGGTCTTGGGCTTATGAAATATAGAAGCTGGAACTAAGAGCTACCTCTACATAAATTCAGAATCTGGAAAGCTACATTATCATAAAAAGGTAAATTAGAAAAATCCACTGAAAAGCAAAAAGAACTATTAGATTACATTTTGGTTCCAGCTGACAAATGGGTGAGAAAATAATCCCTGCTGAGAATCTGTGAACAAAGTCAGCTTTCACACATACAGGTGATTCAAAAACATGCAATTTACATGGTCTGAAAAATCCCACACAGAGAAACAAAACTGTAGCCAAACTGAAGAGTGCCTGGCAGAAAAAACAATGCTTTAGAGAAAGACATATACTCTCCACTGTAGCCTCATGTAATTACCAGGTCTATGAGCCCAGAGAAAGATAAGTTTATAGTCCACAATTATAAAACACAAGCTCAGTCAAATAAATTTGAGAGCTATCAAAAGGTAAATTAGACTTTTTCTAATTAAGAGTTAGATATTTAAATTATTTAAATTAGATATTTAAATAAGTTAATTTATTTGAACAATAAATTATTTAAATAATTTAAATTAGATATTTAGATAAATTATTTAAATTACATATTTAAATTATCAGTTACAGGAAGAGAAAGAAAGAGACAGATTACTTTTTTGCAGTGAGAAAGAAAAGATCAATGCACAGCCAAATGGATTTCTAAGTATTACATATTTAAAGTATGCAAACATAATAAACATGTTCATAATAAACAACTCTGTACCCAACAAATCAAGAATAAACTGTTTTATCTAGTATACTCAGAATGTTTATAAAAATTGAACATACACCAGGCCATAAATCAAATGCCAACATTCATCTAAGAATAATATCATACAAATTGTGTTCTCTAATAATAATAGGTAAACGCCAGCAAAAGTAAAATATATGATTTAAAATACTTTAAACAATGCCGAAAGTGATACATATCAAATAGTTCAGCTTTATAGACTATTACTAAGAAGATTCTTGTTTGTGTCCCTTTTAGCCATGGGCAAGTTTCTCTAAGTTTCATACCTAACAAATGCAATTTCTAGGATATAGGACATCTTCCTTCCCGACTTTAAAGATAAAGCCAAATTTTTGTTTTCCAAGGTGGTAGTACCAATTTACACTCATCAGAGGTTCTAAGTGAAGCATTATTTACAATAGTTATTCTCAAATTTTCCCCTGCATTGTAATAAATTATTAGCAATAGACTAAGCTCCAAATTTTATCATATGATACAAGAGCCTGAATTAAGTATTCTTATATAACATTTTTTAAAATCTTATCTTTCTTATACTATAATTTACTGGTAGTGAAATGCTGAAACAGATACATACACTTTAAATTTTGTTATATATTACCTCTTTGCCCTTCAGAAAAATCTGTGTGTAATTTTTCTACATGATTGGCAATGCGGAATAATACTAACTTTATTTTCACTATTCTTATAGTTGAAAAATGATATCTCATTGTTTCTATACAACAACAATATACAATTGGTTTGGATATCTCTTCACAAGTTTATTAATTTGCATTTCTATTTTGGTATTTACAACTTAAATTATTAACAATTTGAAACAGCCTGAGAATATATATAAGTTAATAATTTAGAAAATATCAAATTTTCTCATTATTCTTTATTTTACCCTCACATTTACATATACATTTAGCAATAATTATTTGAGGTCATCAATACTATGATAATTAAAATAACTAGTTTTTATTAAGCTTTTGTCATGAGCTATATACTTGGCTAAGGACATTACACATCTGAATTATTTATTAACTTGTCTATTCATTCAACAATGATTAAATATGTCCCAGGGAGTAACTAGTTGTGCAGTGAAATGAAAAGAATGTGCTAAAATAGAGAATATAATTAGGCTGTGTTCAAATGGAATAATTGAAGAAGGTCTCTTGAGGCAAAAATATTGATCCAGAGTCCTAATCCAGAGTCCTAATGCATGAGAAACTTCCTCCAAGGAGAGGAAGAGCTTTCTTGCAAAGGGAAGAAAATATGCAAAAATGTCATGCAGGAAAATAAAGAACTGAAAGAAGAGCTCTGTGATTTGCAAGAAATGACTGAGGTAAAAGGGTCATAAAATCAAGTTGAAGAAGGTAGCAGCAATCAAGCTCTTGGTGGCCTGTTGGATAAGGAGAAGAGCTACTTCATGCCTTGTGCTATGAGAAGCTTAATCTAAGAGAGACTTATCCAGAGGTTGTCTTGACTTTCTGCCAATGATCCAAATCTTAAAACTATTTCAGCAACACATTTCTATTATTCTACAGAAATTGTGAATGTAAATAAATTTTGTTCTTTAAATGTGTAGAACCATTATATTATTCAGTATATTTAAGATAACTGAAAAACATGACAAATTTGAATTTCTAGGGGAAAAAAGCATTGAATATCCCTATCAAACTCAAGCTCTGTTAAGTGCTGAAGATGTTGTTGTTCTTAGGTGCCATTCAATCAGATCCAATTCATAGCGACCCTATGTGTTACAGAATGAAACACTACCCAACACTGTGCCATGCCCAGCACTATTGTCAATGCTCTCTGCTATTCACAGATTTTCAATAGCTAATTGTTTCAGGAGAGGGCTGCCAGGTCCTTCTTCCAGGCCTATAGCACCTGGTATTCCCAGGTGGGGCTGGGATTTAGCTCAGTTGGTAGAGCGCTGCTTTGCAGTCTCTGAGGTCCTGAGTTCAATTCCCAGCACTGCAAAAATGGGAGAAGGACCTGGCAATCCACTCCACGGCAATCCCGAAACAGTCAGCCATTGAAAACCCTGTAAGGGTCGCTATGAGTCAGATACCAACTCAATGGCACCTAACAACAACAACAACAACAACAACAACAACAACATTCCCAGGTGGTCTCACATCTAAGTATTAACAAGCCCAGACCCTACTCAGCTTCCAAGATCTGATGAGATCCCATGCCACGGTGGTATGGCTGTAGGTCTAACTTCTGAAGAGAAAACCTTAACAGGATGTTCAAAACCAGTGGTTTTTATAATCAAACATACAAAAAAAAAATCTATTCCTTGAACCCAGTTGCAGTACTCAGATGTTAACTTTAACCTGAAGTTCACCAGTGCATTGCATACGTGAATTCGGTTTACCGAAACAATGCTAGGAACACTTTCACTTAGTAAAACATATATCTGCAATCTAACACCCTTTTTTTCATCCTAGTCATTTTGATTACAATATCATCTTGCTTCAACTGTTTTTAGATGTTCTTAGAATCACAGTAAATCAGATCTCCCTAGGAGTTTTCCATTGCCATTTGATCCTCACAAAACAGCATGAGACATTGGCTGAGTCAGTATTATCATCTCCATTTTATAGATGAAGAACTGTAAGCTAACCTCATTGAGCTTCAGATTTCCCACCTATAAAAGGAAGGTAGACTTCCTGTCAAGATGGTAGATTACAAGCAGCCTCTGTGTGACCTGGTAAAACAAAGGAAGCAGGATAGGAAAGAACAGACTTTATCCCAAATAGAGAAAACCAGGAAAAGCACAGAAACCACAAAGGAGGTCATAGGACAATCTCAATACACAGGAAACAGAAGACCAGTTTAATGAGAAGTGAGCAGGAATGGCCTGAGCTGCCCAGTGCCCAGAAGGGGAGGAGAAGCCCCACTTGGAAGGTCAGCCAGATTCCCCTCACCATGATAAGCAGACTGGCTATAAACAAGGACAAATCACTGAACAGGGACCCCGAGAAAGCATCACCATAGCACCTAGGTATGAGGCAGATACAGGGGGCAACTGCAGAACTGTGGGAAAAACAGAGGTAGTCTTGCTTGCTGCTGAACCAGCAGCGTGTGGGGAGCCAGGATACCCAGGCAGGCTCCCAAGCCACACTCAGAATCCCAAAAACCACATGAACAGCTTAGCCTGCCATGGACCCAGGTCAGATGAAGAACCTGTGGCTGGGTACCTCAAGACATGTGAACTTCTCAACTAACTCAGTCACAAATTAAACTTTCTGCACCATGACTAGAGACACTTGGCCTAGGTGTATCTGTGGCATTGGGACTCATTGCTCTCCCTCTGGCACAGACAGAAAGAGCCACCCACACAACTGAGCTGCTGAACAACACTATGGGCCTGGGCAGTGTAGCTAGTAGGAGACCCTGTCAACTACAAAACTGAAGGGCTTGCAGAAACATCACTCCAATACTTGTTCTTAGTACTGTTTTTTCTTTTTTCTTTTTTTGTCTCTTCTTTCTTCTCTCTTTCTTTTTCTTTCTTTTCTTCTTTGAATTTTTTCCAGACATTTACTAGTGTCACTTGTTACTCTGGTCCTCACTTAAATTAATGTTATTCACAAATGTTCTTCTTTATTGAACAAGAAATGGTTTAAAACCCCTTGCTCTCTCGACCCACTCTACCAAAACTCCACCTAATAATGCTCTCTATTTTTCACTGTCTTATCTCCTTCTCCTCACTTAACCCCATTGCTTATTTCTTCCTCCCTTTTCTGTACTACAGTCTGTCATTTTGGTCATCTGTAATTTTTACTTCCACCCTTAACACTTTTCATCTCATAACTAGTGCTTCCTAAACTCACTGGTAAAGGGCTAGCAGGCATAAAACTATTTTAATTGTACAGTATTATATATGTGGTTTTGGGAAGGTGATGCTACTATAATAGATGTTTGCTTTCCAATCTCTGAGGGAGCATTAGGGACTGAGCACACAAGGGAGGGCTGCTAATAAAGATGACTTCCAAATGAACCCTGAAGAAACTTCCCACCCCAACAGATGAACAAATCAAAACAATGAAATACAAAAAAACATGAAAGAGCAAGATACCACAACTCCTTCTGAAGATCATAACTCCCCAACAAAGCTAAAGGCACAGTAACAGCTCAAATGTATGACAAAGAGTTCAAAAGTCAAACCATAAAAATGATTAATGACTTCAAACTAGATACAGCTAAGCAAATGAATGAATTGAAAAAGTCAATCCAAGGTCTGATTGAGAAATTTAGCAAGGAAATTTAAATTATTGGGGCAAAAAATGGAAATGTTAATAAAGAAAAACAAAATAAATCAAATAAAATACACAGTGGAAAGTAACACCAGTGGACTAGATCAAACAGAAGAAAAAATATCCAGGACAGAAGAAAATGTGGAAGACACACTGCAATCAGACATCAGTACAAAAAAAAAAAAAAACATATGACTACAACTTTCAAAAACTGTAGGACATGATGAAGAGACCAAACCTAAGAACCCATGGAGTAGAAGAAGGACCTGAGATTAAAATCAAAGGCATAGAAAATCTACTCAATAACATAATAACAGAAAACTTCCCAAAGCTAGGCAAGAAAATGGACAGTCAAACACAAGCAAGATTTAGGACCCCAAAAAGACATGACATGGAAAGATCTCCATATCATATCATAGTTAAAATACTAAGACTAGAAGCCAAAGAAACAATTCTAAAACCTGCAAGAGAAAACACGAACTCACTTAAAAGGCAAAGCCATCAGAGTAACATCAGACCTCTCAGCAGCAACTCTAAAAGTGAGGAAAGCATAGAACAACATATTTCAAGCCTTGAAAATTAATAATTTCCAACCAAAATTGCTATATACAGCAAAGCTATTCTTTAAAATTGATGGAGGAATAAAGGGATTTAGCTCAGTGGGTAGAGTGCTGCACTGCAGTCTCTGAGGCCTCGAGTTCAATTCCCAGCACCGCAGGGGGAAGGACCTGGCAATCCACTCCCAAGGCAATCCCGAAGCACTCAGCCATTGAAAACCCTATGAGGGTCGCTATGAGTTGGATACCGACTCGACAGCACCTAACAACAACAACAACAACAAGACAAGCATAAACTTAATTCATGACCACTAAGAGAACATTGCAAAAGATACTTAAAGAACTCTTACACACAGAGAAAGAAGAAATATATACAAAAATATGAGAACCCAGGAAAGAATAAATCCTATGAGAGAAAATACATAAACAAATGAGAGCTATGATAGAAGTAAGTATGTTCAATGTAGTAAGCCAGCAAACCCCTAATAGGACCATGGGAGAAATAAAAAAAAAAAAATCAATAGTTAAACCAACAATGAAAACAACAAAATCACACAAAATGTCAAATTCCTCTCAATAATAACCCTAAATATGAGTAGCAATTATTCTCCACATAAAAGATTCAGACCAGCTAACTGGAGGAATAAAAAAAGACTCAACTATAGGTTGCTCCTAAGAGACATATCTCATTGAAAAAGATACACATAGACTAAAACAGAAAGGATGGAAAACAATTTACCAAGCGTGGGAAAGCAAAAACAAACAGGGGTGGCTATACTTATATTGAACAAACTAGGCTTCAGCCCAAAATTAATCAGAAATGATAAAGAGGGTCACTACATCTTACTAAAGAGAACAATCAATCAAGAAGACGTGATTATAAATATTGATGCACCAAACCATGGCATACCTAATTTAATAAAACCAACACTCTTGGACATAAAGGAAAAGAGAGACCTTGGTACAATCATAATGGATGACTTCAATACCCCACTGTCACTAATAGATTATTCAAACAAAAAATCAATAGAGAAACTTTAGAGTGAAACACCACCATAGACCAAATAGACTTAACAGATATCTACAGAAAATTTCATTCTACAGATGCAGAATATATATTCTTCTCAGCAGCACATGGAACTTTTTCTAAAATAGAACATATTCCAGGTCACAAGTCTTAACAAATATAAGAAAACCAAAATCTTCACTTGAATCCTATCAGAACACAACAGAATAAAACTAGGAATCAATAGGAAGAGCGACTACAAAAAAACAATAAATGGAGATTGAATAATGCACATTTGATCAGTAGATCAAAGGAATCAGGGGAGAAAATTTTTATACTCCTAAAATAAAATGAAAACGAAAACACAATATACCAGAACCTTTGGGAGACAGCAATGGCAGTTGTATGGAGGAAATTTATAGCTATAAGCACTTATATTAAACAAATCAGACAAAGTCCAAGTATATGACTTAATGATGCACTTTAAGGCATTAGAAAAACAACAAGTCAAACCCAACTAGAAAAACAAATCAAACCCAAAAGCAGTAGATGGAAAGAAATAATTAAGATCAGGGCAGAAATCAATGAAATGGAAACAAAAAAGAACAATACAAAGGATCAACAAAATGAGAAGTTGATTCCTGGAAAAGATAAACAAGATAGACAAACTCTTATCTAAAGTAAACAAAAGAAAAAAGAGAAGATCCAAATTTTTTAAATCAGAGATTAAAAGGATGTTACTACAATGGATCTCAATGAAATACAGAGGATCATCATAGACTAATTCAAGAACTTTAGAAGTACTTTAAAAAAAGGAAAATGCAGAAGAAATGGATAAATTCCTTAACACATAGGACCTACAAGATCAAATTAAGAAGATATAAGTAATTTAAACAGACCTATAACAAGTATGTAAATTGAGGCAGTAGTAAAGAATCTCTGAACAAAAAAAGTCCAGATCCTAATGGGTTCACAGCAGAATTCTCCCAAGCCTTTAAAGAAAAATTGATATCAATCCTCCTCAAATTACTCCATAAAATAGAAAGGGAAGGAATATTCTAAAACTCGTTCTATGAAGCCAATATCACCTCGATACCAAAACTGGATAAGGACACAACAAAAAAGAAAATTATAGACTAATTTCTCTTATAAACATAGACATAAAAATCTTCAGCAAGATACTTGCAAATAGAATAAGCAACATATACACCACAATGAGGTGGGCTTCATTTTACAGATCCAAGACTGGTTCAACATACATAAATCCATTAATGTAATTCAGCACATAAATAGACTCAGAAACAGAAATCACATCATCCTCTCAATAGATAGTGAAAAGACCTTTGACAAAGTTCTTCTACACCCCCTCATGATAAAAGCCCTGAAGAAATTGAGGATAAAATGATCACTCTTCAACATTAAAAAACTTGCATGAGACAAACCTTTTGTTGTTGTTAGGTGCTGTGGAGTTGGATCTGACACATAGACACCCTATGTACAACAGAGGAAACACTCCCCGACACTGTGCCATGCCCAGCACTATGTTAGTGCTTCTCTGCTATTTATAGGGTTTTCAATGGCTGATTGTTTCAGGAATTGGCTGCCAAGCCCAATTTTGCAGTACTGGGGATTGAACCCAGGGCCTCAGAATGTGCAAAACAGCACTCTCCAACTGAGCTAAACCCCAGCCATAAATAGAGAAAAACTGAAACCATTTCCTCTAAAATCAGGAATGAGACAAGGATGCCCACTCTCTCCATTCTTATTCAGTATAGTGATTGAAGTTCTAGTCAGAATAATGAGGCAAGAGAGAGAAATAAAAAGGGTACAAATAGGGAATGAAGAAGTCAAATTATCCCTCTTTGGAGACAACATGTTCCTATACTTAAAAGACCGTAAAAACTCCACCAGAAAACTCTTAGATCTGGTAAGAACTTTCAGTAAAATAGCAGGATACAAAATCTATTCAAAAATGGGTGGCATTTCTATATACCAGCATTGAACAGAATGAGAAATAAATTAAAACAACAATCCCACTTACAACAATCTCAAAAAAATCTAGGAATAAATCTAGCCAAGGAACTGAAAGACCTGTACAATGAAAACTTCAAAATACAAAGGAAAGAAATTGAAGACAGCACTCAAAAGATAGAAAGACCTCCCTTACTCATAGATCGACAGAATTAATATTTTGAAAATCACTGTGCTACCAAAAATGATCTACAGATTCGATGCAATCCTCATCAAAATTCCAGTGATATATATCATAGAAATAGAAAAATATCCTAAAATTTATATGGAAACACAAAAGAATAACCAAAGCAATCCTAAGCAGAAAGAACAACACAGGAGGCACGTGGCCCAGGACAGCAAATAATGCATCTCTATAAAATCTTTTAACATCATGTATTTTTCAGCATTTATTTTCTTTGTGACCCTCCTTATTATGTATATGTACTCAATATATTATATGATTTATGTGTGGCCCAAGACAACTCCTCCTTACTCAATGCAGCCTAGGGATGCCTAAAGTTTGGACACCCCTAAATAACTTAGCCGTGAATAATGAGATGTTAAAATCAAAGGAAGACATGATGAAGTTAAAAAACTAAACAGAAGATTTCAAAGTGCAATGGAGAAGATAAAATCAAACATTACAATGACATTTGCAAAGAGTTGGAGACGGAAAACCAAAAGGGAAGAACAGGCTCTGTTTTTCTCAATCTTAAGGAATTGAAGAAAAATTCAAGCCTCAAGTGGCAATATTGAAGGACTCTACTTGGAAAACATTAAATGACACAGGAAACATCAAAAGAAGATGGAAGGAATACACAGAGGCATTATACCAAAAGGAATTGGTGGATGACCAACCATTTCAAGAGGTTCAGTATGATCAGGAACCAGTGGTCCTGAAGGAAGAAGTGGAAGCTGCCTTGAAGGAATTGGCAAATCACAAGGTCCAGGAATTGATAGAATCTCAACAGAGATACTCCAACAAACAGATGCAGCATGGGAGGTGCTCAATTGTCTATGCCAAGAGATTTGGAAAACAGTTACCTGGCTGACTGAGTGGAAGAGATCCATATTTGTGCCTATTCCCATGAAAGGGAATCCAACCTACTGTGGAAATTATTGAATAATATAATTAATATCACACATGAGCAAAATTTTACTAAAGATCATCAAAAGCAACTACAGTAGTATGTACACAGTGAACTGCCTGAAAAACAAGCTGGATTCAGAAGAGGCTGTGGAACCAAGGACAACATTGCTGATGACAGACAGATATTAGCCGAAAGCAGAGAATACCACATAGATGTTTATGTTTTGTTGACTGGTTAAAGGCATTTGATTGTGTGGATCACAATAAATTACGGATAACACTGTGAGGGATGGGAACATCAGAGCACCTAATTGTACACATGAGGAATCTGTACATGGACCAGGAGGAAGTTGTTCGAACAGAACAAGGAAATACTGCCTAGTTTAAAGTCAAGAAAGGTATATGTCAAGGCTGTATCCTTTTAATGTATCTATTCAATCTCTATGCTGAGTAAATAATCAAGAAACTGGACTTTATGAAGAAGATTACAATATCATGATTGGAAGAAGACTAACAATCTGCATTATGCAGATGACACAGCTTGCTGAAAGTGAAGAAGATTTGAAACATTTACTGATGAAGATGAAAGAACACAGACTTCAGTATGGACTGCACCTCAACATCAACAAAATAAAAATCCTTATAACTGGGTCTGTAAGCAGCTTCATGATAAATGGAGAAAAGATTTAGGTTCTCCAAGATTTTGCTTTACTTGGTTCTATGATTAACACCCGTGGAAGCAGCAGTCAAGAAATCAAAAAATATTACATTGGAAAAAGCTATTGCAAAAGACCTTTTTAAAGTGTTGAAAAGTAAAGATGTCACACTGAAGATGAAGGTGTGCCTGACTCTTGCCATGGTATTTTCAGTTGCATCATATGCTTGTGAATGTTGGATGTTGAATAAGGGAGAAAAGAGAAGAATTGGTGCTTTTGAATTATGATGCTGGAGACAAATATTGAATATACCATGGACTGCCAAAAGAACCAATAGGTTCATCCTAGAAGAAGTGCAATTAGAGTGCTCCTTGGAAGCAAGGATGGCTAGACTGCCTCTTGTGTATTTTGCACATGTAGTCAGGAGGGACCAGTCCCTGGAGAAGGACATCGTGTTTGGGAGAGTGGCAGGTCAACGAAAAAAAGTAAGACTGTCAACTAGATGGATTGACACAGTGATGCAACAATGAGCTTAAACATAAAAAAGATCATGTGCCTGGCACAGAATCCAGGAGTATTTCCTTCTGTTGTACACAGGGTTGCTATGAGTAGGATGGGACTTGATGACACCTACAACAACAACAAAATATATATTAAAAAAAAAACAAACACATGATCCACGTCAATCTTCCTCTTTTTTTCAGCCCCTGTGAGCATGAACTTTGGAGTGAAAAAGACCTAATCCTGCCATTTCAGAGTGACTCAGTTTCTTCCAGTTTAAACCACCCTCTTCTAGGTTAATTCAGCACTTTCTTGGCAAGGAGTCACTCAAGTAAAGTTGCGGCTCCCCCATCAAGCTTCTGACCTGAGCCCCAGATTCACTAGATGATGTGAACCCAGGAAGAAGCCTGGCTCATCCTCATGATATTAAGCCAGGGACCCCAGGGTTAAGCCAGCCCCCTCTTTTCCTCTGGCTACCATTGGCCCTAGAGTGAAGGAAACTCATTTTACTTGTATCCACGTTTGTCTCTATCCTCTCTGCATCTGCTTTTGAAGTGCCATAGCTGACGTCACAGAGTTGCTTCTCTCAGTCAACCATGGTCCAGCTGTTCACACTATGCTCCTCACTTGTCTCTCAAGTAGTCTAATCTCACTCTTAGACTCCATATGACCCTGGCAAGCTGCTCTGAAGCCTCTGCTTGGGGTTTCCCTCTCCTCTCAGGACCAGAGCCCTGTTGCAGGCCTGCTGCCTCCCAACCTTTAGTATCTTAGGGGATATGTGAGAAGTTCTGGCTCACTCCAGTGTGAGGACAGGCATAAGCGAACTGAGGGAGAGAGAAGGGAACTGAGGAAGAGACAAGGGAACTGAGAGAGAGGGAAGGGAACTGAGGGAGAGAGAAGGGAATTGAGGGAAAGAGATGAGAACTGAGAGAGAGGGAAGGGAACTGAGGGAGAGGGAAAGTAACTGAGGGAGAGGGAAAGGAACTGAGGGAGAGAGAAGGGAACTGAGGGAGAGAGATGGGAACTGAGGAAGAGAGAAGGGAACTCTGCTTTTCAGGCCCATTGCTATATGGCTGTGCTGGTTCCTTGTCAGCCAAGGGGTCTTCACTAGGCTGTCTCCATCCAGAATCCCAATGTGCCATGGACACAAGCTCATTCTGCACATCTTTTTGTTCACAACTGACCTATCCATTTTGTTCAGCCTCTGTTCTTCTCTTTGAGCCATGACAAGAAGAGAGAACAAAGGGCATGTGCTGCTTCTCTCTCATTCCCTCTTTTAACTCTTACTATTGCCCCTGGGATTGCTCAGAGCTTCTTTACAGGGTATTTTCCTTCTTTCCTCATTCTTTCTGTGTGATAATTAAGAGTAGCAAACGTATTTGAGCAATAAAGGGAAATATGTCCTTCAGCATCATCCGTTCCCATCTTGTACCTGTCTGCTCCCACAGTGCCATAAGACTCTCAAGAACCAGTGAATTTGCCATGCACCTTTGCATGAACAGTAAATAACCCAGTGCTTTGCCTGGAATTGACACTGACTGGAAGTTTACTGAGTGAATAAATGATTGAATCTTCCTTATTTATAAGTAAAGAAACTGAATTGAGGCGAATGCCATGGCACACACGAGTAATTTCAGCTATTTGGAGGTTGGGACAGGAAGATCACAGGTTCAAGGACAGAGGTAGCCTGCACAACCTAATGAGACACTGTCCCAAAAGAGAAGGAAAGAAGGAGGGTAAGAAAGAAAACAGAGGCAGAGAAAAGGAGGGAAGGATTGAAGGAAGGAAGGAAGGAAGGAAGGAAAGAAGGAAGGGATTGGAAGTGCAGCTCAGTGGCGGAATACTTGCCTCACATGCTCAAGGCCCCGCATTAAAAAAGAAGACAAAAAAATTACAGTGTTTCACCCAAATTAAATAGTCAGTTAGAGGCTTAGCTAGGACCAGGTTAAGTATGTTTCCAACAAAATATACATACTGCATTTTACCTCATCTTTCTTAAATGGCTATTGATATAGAGCCTACACATACTAGAAAGTGAGCCAGAAAAGAATGATAAATCATAAACCCTATCAAAGAAGAGTCAAGCTTTATAAAGGGAATCCAAAAAATCCAAGGGCAAGTATTTGTAATTAAACATTGTTGTTTTTCTCTTTTCCACACAACATAAAGCCAACTCAAATCTGTAATCCTATAATCTCTACATAGTGATCTTATAAAATGCTTTATTCCTGCCATGATCAACCATTGGTAGTTGGGGAAAGACATTTTGACAAAAAAATTCTTACATACATTTTCCCCTACAGGGAGAGACAAAACTAAAGTTATGTCATCCTAATAATATATGAAATTTTTAACAGAAAGTATAATCTGTTCACCTCAAAGTGGAATTCTCCCATCTCAATGATTTAAAACTAGTTGCTTATCAAAACTAGTAACTGTTGTTAACTGATCCGTTTTCTGTCTAAAAGGAGGACCTACATTAAAAAATCCTATGGGAGAAACAGCTAACTGCTACACAGAGTAATAACAAATAAGATTATAAATTGCAGCAAACAGGCTCAGATATAACATCTTGATAAACACACACCAAAGAAATTTGGGGAATTAAGGTTTACGAGTTCGGAAGGTTATTTTCTTAATGAACAGCAGTAGCACTATTCTCAGGAAACATAGCACGGAGGGAGGTAGGATTTTAGATCTATTTGTTTATGTTTCTAAAGCGGATTTAAGCAATCCTGCTTTGGGACTGCACTTGCCACAGCAAAGCAAAGCAAAGCATCAAATAGAATATTACATCAAGAATGAGAGTCCTTTGGAAGAATGCGATGGCAAACAAGAAGAAGTCTATTTACCACCTCAGGTTCTGCTTTCCCAATTTACCTTCTTCTTGTAAGTCTTAGGCTGTTAATTTTCTTTTTTTGTGGGTGGGGCCTCTGAGATGAAGCTGCATGCTGCTGGGGAGAGCTTCTGGGCTCTTATCTCTTAGGAGAGTCACAAGCATGAGCACCAAGCAGCAAAGTACACGTATATGATGATACCGTTCCAAAGAATTAAAATGTGTCACCAGAATTGCTTTCCTCCGCAGATGATGACAGCTATAGACAGTGTCACAGTGTGCACGTGTGTGTGTGTCCTGGCAGGGAGGGAAAAACACTTGTAAAATTCTTAGAAACTGAAAATGCATCAGTGAATAGGCCTTTATGTCGGATATTTATGGGGAATTTGGTTTGTTTTCTGATTCTGTTTCAACTTTTAAGGAGCACCGTTAATGTGATTAATTAGCAAGAATTTATTGACTTGAAAAATCTCGACAGCCAAATATATATGATTATTTTAAATGTATTTTTTCAGGTGAAACTATAAACTGGAGGCCTAATTAAGACCTGCTGTTTCCTGAAATGTTGTGTGCACAGCCCGGGGTAAGAGAGTTGCATGGAGTTTATTCGAAGGGGTACGTGTAATCTTAAGAGAAAATCCCAGCATTCTAGTCACTTCTTTCAAACATAGTCCTTACTTAAGAACCACAGTGAATTTATGTCCATGGTAAACATGAAAGCCTGCTATGGAGCTGGCTTAGGGAAAACTCAAATGAGCACAGACGTCATAAGTTCAGCCTTCAGCTGCTCCTAGCCAATATCTCCAAATTCATGCTGAAACACCGTGATGGATCATGCAGTTTTAGTCTTTTGACATTTTCTTGTATGTTCCCTTCCCATGACTTTGCTAAGGATGAAAGTCTCTCTTAAAAGAGAAAGCAAAGCTTCTTTATAAGAAATAAAATAATAATACAAAAATATTCAACATAAAAAAGTTAATTTTACATGAGGCCTGAATTGAACTGAATTCTGACTAGAATCTACTCTATTTGCTTTCATTAGAAAAATCTGTTTTCTTTTCTTAGCGTTGCCCTCTCATTAGATAGTTGCACTATGGACATTAAACTATGAGAATTAAAGAAATCTATGTATTTTGACCTGGTACAGTGGCCTGCAATCCCAACAACTCAGGAGACTGAGGCAGGAGGATCGTGTGTTCAAGGCCAGAGGCAGGCAGCACAATTTAGCAAGACTCTGTCTCAAAAAACAAACATAAAAAATAATAATGGGGGCGGGGGTATGGCTCAGTGGTAGAACATTTTTCGTAGCATGCATGAGGCCCTGGGTTCAATTAAATTCCTCAGTACTACCAAAAATAAACACACAAGCAAACAAACAAAAATCCTATACATTTCCAAAAATTGTCAAAAGTTTTATTAGTTTAGCAACATGTATATGGATTATCCTCAAATGTCACAAACCTATGGTAGTCAGAACTGCTTAAAAGTAGTTTTTTTTTTAACTTGAAGGAAGCTTTCTTTCAATGTATCAGGCAGTAAATATAAAATACTTATAACTTGAAAACAGAAACAAATCTCAGAGTTGTGGTTTAACTGTACATTTTAAGCTGATGTCTTTGCTACATTGTTAGAAGTGAAAAAGGTCATAGAATTTTGTGATATGATATTTCTTAAAAACCATACTCTGAAAAGGAAACTAATCCAGTTTGCATATCTTAAGCAAGAAATAAGATATTTCCTTCAGAGAGATATGACATACTAGGTCATAAAGAGACAACTCACAATTTATAGTCTTGGTGAATATTTCTGTAGCCTGCAAGCTTGACAGACCCAAAACATTTACTTACTTGCAGATAATACCCAACTCAAAAGCCCCTGTTTCCACTTCACGGCTAGAGCCTCATTGTGTGCCTTCCTCAAAGCGGAGGGGAATTGAGACTCCTCTTCCCCTGTATCTGCTGGACAGTGTATTTGTCCAGGAGCTTGTTGTCTTAGAGAATGTCTTGGTCATTTCCCATGGAAATGCTCTATCCTTGCCCATGACCTAGAGATAGGCACACCTGTGGTTGCCTCTGCTGACAAACAGCTGGGTTCCCCTGGCTCCACCTCGGTGCATTACTGCCTCATCCCAGGCCAGCCCAGGCAGTTGCTCCAGAGCTCAAAACCCCAGGCCACATAAGGGCAGAGCAGCTACGTCAGAGCTGCTCCTGGCACCAAGAAAAATTATTTGCCCCAAGAGGCAAACACAGCCCAGGCAGTGTCCAGGGTATCAATCCCTCTCTTCTCTGTTATAAAAGGCCCTATTGTAGAAACACAAATCATTCAGAGATGGCATGTACAATGTCTAATCACTTAATAGCCACTGAGCACCCACTGGGTACTGGCCCCAACCTAGACGCTGTCTGTAACCTATTCACTGGAGAAAGGCAGGAAAGAATATGACACAGATTTATTATGCATCTCATGTTCTAGCCCACGACACCATGGCAAACACACATCCTTTGGACAAGAGTAGACAATTACAGCCATAATAAAGATGAGAATATTTTTATCTCTGAGTACCAGGGTAGCGGAAGAACACAAACTTGGTATTCACACTGACCTACTTTGGAATACTGCTTCTATAATTAATCAACGACGTGGCCTTACAGAGTTGACTGAACCTTTCTGGGATTTTCTTTGTTTGCAAAGCAGTAATAATAATATCCAAGTTGTAAATTCTGTGAGAAACTCCTTAGTGTACAGTAGTGCCAAAATCTATGTATAGCATACATCAGGAACTCAATCACATTAAACTCCCTTTCCCATCTCTAGAATCCTAAATGCTCACCAAGATATCTTCTTTATCATATCTTACTTGATCCTTACACAAATCTTACTGGTATATACTTTAATTTCACAGGCAGAATTTTAGGACTTTGTGTGTCATCTTGTCCCCGTTTTGAAAAGATATACTTGCTTTCTCTGATTACCTTACCTCTGCTTCTTGGCAAGTAGAACAAAATACCTGAAGCTATGAAAGGGTTAATTTTATTCTGGTGTTCCAGATGTCTTCAGCACCTTGACTTTGGTAATATACTAAGAACAGTAAGTCTTTTTAATGAAAGTGAAAGGTATGCATTGTACTTAAACCTGGAACTTGTTCCCCCTGAAGAAATACCGCTGCTGGGCCTGCATCCGCCATTTTAGACAGGCTGAGATATGTTTTTGCTCAGGTTTACCCATTTTCGGCACATTTTTAAGCAACTCCAGTTGGTACCCAAGCAGTTAAAACTACATCAGCACTAATAGCTATGAGCTCATCTTGTATAAAGACATTTTTAGTTAAACACCACAATCTTAGCGGGGAGAAAAGTTAGCGTGCTTAACCAGGGCTGGCTTGGAATAGCTCACAATATGACGCATACCACAGGAAATAGAGTGGTATGAGGCACCTACAAAATATTTTTCAAACAAGTCATTGACGCTGTAAGCCCCATGCCTCAGCTTTAGGAAGTCACTTATTAAGAATCAACACCAGCCGTGCCAAGCTAAGCTTTTGCTCTTGGTGATTTTCCAATTGAATATTCAGGGCCCTGTCTCAGTCTTGTTTTCAGGGAAGTACATGCCTGGAATGTTAGCAAGCTATTTGCAGGAAAAAATGCCCACAACAGGCCCAATGTTGATCACATTAATGCGTTTGAGTGGGTATAGAGTGCAAATGATTGAAAATGCTTCCAGATCCCTGTTACAGGGGACAAAGCAGGCTCTGTTCTCTGATCTGATGGTCATTTTTTTTCCAGTGGAGGATGTGGCGCAGGAAGAGGGAAGAGTGCCAATCTCTGTCTAATGGTTCCAAATAGGGCCTGGGCCTAGCTCTTTGGATGCTGATGAGTGGGAAATGAAACACAGATGGGTAAAAAGAGGGGGATTACAGGTCAGGCCAAAGAGTTGGAATAAATTAAGTGCTTATGAGGTACAGAATGGCACATTGTTTCAGTGAATGGACAGGGAAAAAACATTCCAGCATTGTTTGGACCAGTGAACGAACCCAACATTTCCCCTTCCAGACCAACATAGGCCACAGAGATCCTCATCCTCAGGATGTGTGTGAGCAACGAACCAAAATGTGGGCGATGGATGCCTGAAACATTCTTCTCCACCCTAAGGAAGCCAATTTTGTTTTATTACACATGAGATGTTATTTATTGGGAGAAATGTTTGGGTTCATGTGTGAGATCATAAGAGTCAGAATCAAGGTTCCCTGGGGATCTCTGAGGAGAAGGTGAGTAACTACAAATTAATACAGCAGGGAAATAAAGTGACAAAAGAAGTGTTTCCTTGTGCTTGAAATATTGAACCAGTTTCCTCCTTTCTAGCCTTTTAAACCTTTGCTCACAAATCAAAGAGTAAGAAAATTCAGCAGATGCCTGATAACAAAAAAGGAAGCGGAGTCCAATATATCCTCTTCTGGTTTCAAGTCCCTTCATACTATAGGGAAAGATGGTGAAAATGGCTTTCTGAGAAAATTAGAAAATTATCAAAAACAATCAGACAACTTAAAAGACAAAGTTGGTCTGTCCATTTTGTGTTGAAGATGTGGAGGGAAATCACAAAATCTCAACGTGTATACAAACCTGATTATTTAATATTATACAATCATAGAATAGGCTGGATAAATTATGTTTTCTTGAAGGTTACAAAATCAATAAAATGTTAAGAGCAGAAAGTGCCACGTAAAGAAATAGAACTAAAGCTGCACTTGCCAACAAAATTAGAAAGTTCTAAAGCTTAGAGTTAATGGTTTTTTAGTATGACAGAAATTATTTTCAGAAGCTTGTTTTCATACTAGCCATGTTTCCACTTTATGGACTTGACCTTTACCAAGAATATCCCACAAGCAAAGCCAGAGACGGGTTGCCTGGAGTCACGTGGATGCTTTTATTAAGAGCTTCTCAGTTTATTGATTCCTGTGTTTCAGCTCCAGAGACTGCAGAGACATCATCCCAAGCAATCAGTACAGAAATTCTCAATGTGGCATATCTTTAAGAGGCTTGTGATTTTCATTGTTATTATTTTTGAAGGTTGGTTCAGCAAGTAATGCCAATTATACATGTGTCAACTTATTTTCCACTGTTTAAGGCTATTTCAAACCTAACAGTTGCATTGCTTGTATTTTAAATCTTACCTTTTCCTCCTGCTCTTCACCAAACTTTTATTATGTTCTTCCCTGAGTCTTAGAAAGGAATCCCAAGAATAAATAACCAAACCCTAAAGTAAACTTGAAAAACAACCATGATACAAGCATCAGTATTAAGAGTTGGAGAAGAGAAAATGACTATGGAGAAATTTCTACCTTATGCTGAGCAAAAACATAAAACTGTTATTCATGGAAAGAAGGACAGAGACTCATCAGAAACTATCTGGTTGTGGATATTTGCTGTTTCCTTTCCAATATAATGGGCAATTTTTTTTTCTTTTCTCTCTTGGGGAGAAGCAAACAAACAACAATAAAAAAAGTGGAAAATGTTGGTGGAAGAAAATAAAGGTAAATATTATTTTGATAATGCTTAGGTAACTATATATCATAATACTGGAGATTAATTCTTTTCAGAAAAAATATTCAAGTAACAGGACAAGGATCCTGAAAAACAGTTGTTTCATTTGGAACATACTTGGAGTAGGATATCAGAAAGTGGTGATGGGGTGTGCGGATTATCACAGAGCTCTGGACTTGACTTTCTGGGGCTAGACCCTAAAGATAACAGAGAGGAGAGTGAGTAACAAAGAGGTCTCTCATGTACCTTTTAGGATACATAGGAATTGTGGCTTCTTGTTAGGTGTTACTAGTGAATGGAAAATGTGTTAGAAATGGCCAGTCAAATGTCTGAGTCTAAAGCATAAGCTGAATGCAAGACATAGAAGCTTCTACAATAAATGCCTCTGAGTTGTCCAAGAAGGGTGGTGATGGTGAGACCATGGTTATCACAAACCAGCACTACCCATCTACAGCCATGGCAAACTATCCATTCTCACAAGGTGCATCTTCAGAGAGTTATGGCCCTTAGGTTTACCATATTGGAGAAAACACTAACAAAGTACATCTCTCTTGAGCAAGGCAAAGAATCTAACATCCATACCACCCTATATTTACTCTGCAGTCAGCATGCTACAGTAGACAACAATTAAGAGAAAAAAATCTCTTAAAAGAGTGTTTTATATTTTATATGCTCCAGACCCCACAAAACCTGAATCCACTCCTGGGATTATAATTTATGAGGTGGAACTACAGAAAGAGTATTTGGAGAGAGAAGGGAAGTGTGTACTTGGTTTCTTGATATGTCTGGCTTGTAGCCCTGCTGAATTCAAGCAAAGCTGTCCATTTGGTAACTAAATACATGCATGGTCTGGAATACAGAACTGAAAACCAATTCTGATCCCAAATATGCTATTGTTGTCCCACATGATATGACTTATTTAACAAAGGTCAAGTATTGGGACACTTTACCCCATCTATGCAGTCTCGTTGGAATGAGTTCATCATCTCTAAGTCCTCATCAGTTCACTTATTTTTCACATCTTTGAAAATATATAATGTAAACAGAAATGCCATGACTTGGGACCATACTGAAGGAATTTTTTTCCATCAATAACTTCAGAAATAAGGAAGTATTGACAGGTTCTCTGCAGAGAATGTTCCTTATGCCATTTTTAGTTGTGAGGACAGATTAATGCTCCTTTAGCATGCTTCTCTTAATTCTCTTATAAACAAAGGCAGGTGTTTACAAGGCAGCTAGTTAGGATAGGATATATCCTTTGGCCATGGAAAACAGCAAAGCTAGCTGTACTACACAGGGGTCATCATGCCCCTACCCAGTTGGTAGCTAGAAGAAAGGATACATTACTCTCCTTCAAAAGGAGAGCCTGACATCACTACCCTTACAAGAATTCTTATAATTGTTCACTGGTAATAAGTACAAGAAAATAGCATCACCTAGAAGATGAATGCATATGAGGTTCCAGCTGGGGTTAATTTAGCACAGTTCGTGCAGTGCCGTTCTGCACTAAGACCATAAATTTGATCCCCAGCACCACAAAAATGGGAGTGCCTGGCAGCCTACTCCTCAAACAATCCCCAAACAATCAGCCATTGAAAGCCCTATGAGCAGTAGAGACGCCCTCACAAAGCGCCAGGCATGGCACAGTGTTAGGGAGTGTTTCTTTCTATTGTACGGACCTGACTCGTTGGCACCTAACAACAACAATGAGGTTCCAAGGAAAGATTAAATATAAATGAAGGTCTACAGCAATCCTGTCAGCCAGGTCAATAACATAGCCCATAGACCATTTCACCTCTGCAGAGTCACTTTACAGCACTCGGGTGTTTGCTGTATGCTCAATTAAAATCCTACTCTGGTGGGAAAAACCAGATTTCCAAATGGCGACTTTATTGATTCAATAAAATTTAAGAAATTCTGCTTATGGAAAAACTCATTAACCAAAACTAATAAATAAGAGTTTACCCTGCAGTCTGGTTCCTCTTTATTTGACAGAATTAAAAATCACTCTGGAACAACTTAGTTCATTTTTCACTTGTTAATTGAGCTTAATAGTTTAGTTTAATTCCCTTTCTGTCCTAAGCTTGTGAACTCTTCATTCTTTCCGGCCACACTTGCATTCTCTCACTCTTAACTTTACAAAGCGTATATTTACGAAGAAGTTGAACAGGAATAAAGAGCTCAGGAGAAGGGGAAAGAAATTACTTGGGCTGCTGCAATGACTTAAGGCTCGGCCCAGCCTTTGGGGACAGGTGTCAAGTTGCACTGCGCTGTTAGAAGGCATAGCCTCAAGTGTAATGTCTATGTGAAGTACAATTTTATTATTGAATACATGTCATGGCAGATTTCCACTTCTGTTTGGCATTTGGAGAAATTGCAAGGAGCTAAAATTTTGCAGGAACTGGACAAAACTTTCAATTTCACCCACTGGCGCAAAGACTTTTCCTTTAGAAGGTTATTAGTTTACAAATATTTATTTATTCTTAGTCTAACACTTAGTATATCACTCCTAGAAGTAGAGAGTAGAGCACTGGCTACCAAAAGCAGGAGTGGTTGAGAAGGGTAGGGTAGAGAGATGTTGTTGTTGTTGTTGTTGTTAGGTGCCGTTGAGTCGAGTCCGACTCATAGCGACCCTATGTACAGCAGATCGAAACACTTGCCGATTCTGTGCCAGGCAGTCACTTAGATAAGAGGAATAAACTCAAGAGATCAATTGCACAGCGAAATGCCTAGAGTTAATGCCAACATATTGTAGTCATGAAAAATGAAAAAAAAACAAAAAAAACCTGGATGTTAAGTACTCTGACCACAAAAATGATAATTATGTGAGATAATGCATTTGTTAATTAGCTAGATTTTGCAATGTATACTTGTGAATGAATATATAATTGTGTACATGCCTGTACACAATTAATGCCTGTTATGTCATTCAAAAAAAATAAAAATTTGTTTTGACTGGATATAGATGTATTCTGATCTTTGGAATAAATCTCAAAGCTTGAGAGAGAAGACCAGATTTTGTCAAGATAATTTTGTCACTCTTCAGTTTTCCCTTTAACCACCACATAGATGCTTCAGCCCTCCCTGTTCTGTTGTTGTTGTTGTATGCCATCGAGTCATATCCTACTCATAGCGACCCTCATAGGGTTTTCAATGGCTGTTTTGGGATTGCCTTGGGAGTGGATTGCCAGGTCCTTCTCCCATTTTTGCGGTGCTGGGAATTGAACTCAGGACCTCAGAGACTGCAACACAGCAATCTACCAACTGAGCTAAATCCCAGCCCCTCCCTGTTCTAGCCATAGAACCTTTCTCATAGGGTTTACAATGGCTGAGTGTTTCGGGATTGCTTGGGAAGTGGATTGCCACGTCCTTCTCCCATTTTTGCAGTGCTGGGAATAGAACTCGGGACCTCAGAGTCTACAGAGCAGAGCTCTAACAATTGCGCTAAATCCCAGGCCCTCCCTGTTCTAGCCATGTAATTCATAACACAATCATCTGAAATTCTCTGTACCAACCACTGCCCTCTACGTAGTAAGCAACCAATCAACTCTGGTTGCATCTGAAAGACCAGTAATTGAGGTGTGGGTAAACCTTACTTGTAAAGTCTTTGAAATATATCATGTAATTTTATTTTGCACCATTCTGACAATTTTTTCTTTTGCTATATTGAATGCATTATACATTGAAAAGAGAATTAGGGAAAAAAGAGTATTGTTTTTTAGGAAGATAGGAAAAGTCAAACTAGTTCAAGTGTATACAGAAAGTAAGTAAATAATTATTTTGTCTTTGGATATGAATTGAGTAAAAGGAGGAGGAGAAGGAGGAGGAGGAGGAGAAGAAGAAGAAGAAGAAGAGAGCTCTACTAAAGTAGATAATGCCAAATTGTTTTCCAAAGTGGTAGTACCAACCTTAGACTTCTATGACCAATAAAAAAGTATTCCCATTTTCTTACATTCTTTCCAGTGTAGGTCCAGGGTAATTCATAATTTCAGATGCACAAAATCCTTGAAGTGTACTAAAGCAGGTGTATTTTGTTTCTATATTGTTATTAAAATCAAGCCAAGTGGAAAATTGTTGAAGTGCTCAGTCCTCAGCTCACTCTTCTTCTCTATCTTCCCATTCATGCGTGATTAACTTTGGCTTTGACTACTATCTGGTGACTTCCAAGTTTATATCATCAGCTCTCATCTCTTATTTTTAACTCAATTGTGCATTTGGTATGTTCAATGTGCATCTCAAACTTAACCTCTCCATCTCTCTTTACTAAGACTACCTGGAGTTCACCAAAAGGAAGCCAACACTAAGAATGGCCAGTTTCACATCAGTTCATGTTAGTTCACATAAAATAACTCTCACTGAGTACATGAAAAGCCAAATTCCTTGTATTCTATAAAACATATTTACTTCTTGCCTCTCATTTTCTGAGGGGTTTTGTTCTTTAGCAGTTTTTATGTGAATTTGAAACCCATCAGTTTTAGGGCATTGTATTTGCATAATTTCCTCCCAATTGAAAAGCATTTAATATATAATTTGGTATCTTGAGTTTTTACTTATAGTGTCAGACACCTGACTTAATATTACAAAATCTCCTGAAAATGCATGTATCTGCATAATATTTCATTGTATATATAAACCATAAATTACTCATTCCATTTCTCTGTTTCGGGGCCACTTATGTCATTCCTAGAAAGCTTAAATTGTTTAACTCTATTAATAATTTCTTTTTCCAATGTGTTTATGCAGATCATTATGACTGGACCATAGGAAAGTTATTAAATGTATATATTTATCTTTGCCAAGTCACACAACTAAATTTTTCTAAAAGTTTAGACTAGTTTCTGGCTAGTTTCTGGCTAGTTTCTAATATTAGTTATTCAATTGATTCTTTACTGTTGGTAAGAATGTACAAATAATAGAAATAATATATAATAATAATGTTACTTCTTTCCTTCCTCTAAATTTATAGTTCAAGTATTAAACAGCAATTCTAAGAGAATGTTAAGTGACAACATTTAGCATTTATTAAATATTTGTTATGCACTAGAACTTGCCATAATTACTTAACAAACATTATGTGTTTTTAACTTCACTTATTTCATTACTTTCTAGGTATTTTTGCTGATCTTTTTAGTGAAATGTTTCCAGTGTCCATAAATAATCTGATTGGCTATTGGTTTGAGATAGTTTATCATGCTGAAGCAAGAATATTGCACTCTGTGTTATTTTTTGTTAAAGTTTTAATTTAAAATAGTTTTTAGGTCTACAGAAAAGCTCAAAGGCAGTTCCTGTATGCCTTTCACCCAGTTTCCCTTAATTCGACAAATTTATAACCATGGTTTATTTGTTAAAACAGAATTGGTTGCTGTTGTTAGTAGGTTCTGCCAGGTCATCCGATTCTTAGTGACCCTCAGAGGGTTTTCAATGGCTGATTGTTTCAGGATTGTTCCAAGAGTGTACTGCCACATCCTTCTCCCATTTTTGTAGTGACGAGGATGGATCTTGAGTCCTCAGAAAGTGTAGAGCAACATTCTACCAACTGAGCTAAACCCACGCCCAAGAAATTGGTTCATATCATTAAATAGGTTCCAGATATAGTTAAGAGTTCTCCTATTCTTCTAATAATTTCCTTTTTCCATTCAGAATCCCATCTATGAGATAATATTCTACTTAGTTATCATGTCTCCTTAGTTTCCTATAGTCTATGATAATTTCTCAATCTTTTATTGTTTTTGATGATCATGACAATCTTGAAGAGTGCTGGGCATGTATTTTAGAAAATGCTGCTCAACTTGAGGTTGTCTATTTTTCTCATGATTAGATTGGGGTAATGGGTTGGGGACTAATGTCACAGAGAGATGTCCTTCTCAACACATGGAAGTGAGTACATGGCATCAACCTTGCTTATCATTGGTGATGTTAACTTTGATTAAAGTAGTATTTGCCAGGTTTCCTCATGACAAAATTACTATTTGTTTCTTTCCATATTCTACTCACTAAACCAGTCATGCTGTTTCCTATAGGAGGAGAGAAAAATAAGTACCATCTCTTGTAGGAGAGCCTGGAGCCATACCACTGCGGCATCTGATCCCGTCAGATGTTGGAAGCTAAGCAGGGTCCGGCCTGGTTAGACACCCTGGGAGCACCAGGTGCTGTATGCTTGCGAAAAAGACCTGCCAACCCACTTCCAAAAAAACAACCTGCCATTAAAAACCCTATGAATAGCAGAGAGGCGTGACAATAATGTTTTGCCTGTTATACGAGGGTCACTATGAGTTGGGTACGGACTCAGGGACACCTAACAACAACCTGTAGGAGAGAGTATCCACATACACAATTTAGAAATCTTCTGTAAGGACAATTTCTCTCATCTCCATTTATTGATTCATTCCAAAGTTGATTTACATTAATATGGATTCATACTTATTCTGAACTTTGGGGTCCAATACTACATTACTTACTTTGTTGCACCAATTGTCCCAGCTTTTGCCAGTTAGCTCTTTCAATTGACTCCTGTGTCTCTTTGACATGCCCTGTCATTTATGTTCTAGCTTGTTTTGCTCCATTTGTTTCTTTTGAGTGCTTCATTTCTTTTTGGCACTATATGATGCTCCAGGCACATCTTGTCTTTGCCTGTTCCAACTCTAGAAATAATCATGCCTCCAAAGAGCCTTGGTTCCTTTCATTGGAGAATGTTATTTAGAATCCAAATCCAGGCCTTGGATGTTATATTCCTTTTTGCTTGTTAAGTTTTGTTTTGCTTTTTACAAATTGTGATAATATATACCTAACATCAGATTTACCATTTGTCATGGTCAGAATATAAAGTCGTGTGCTTTAACCTTGGGTCTTCAGCTGGTGTTGCTGTTCTAGGAGTTTGTGGAACTTTGGGTGACAAGTCTAGCTTTGCAAAAATGAGTCACTGGGAACAAGTCTTTGGAGGTTTTTACCCTAGACCTGTAGTCCAACTCTCTCTCACTCTGCTTCCTGCTCATAAAGTTGTAAAGTTGTCTACCATGGGCCCTGCCTCCTGCTGCTGCCACAACTGCCCTGCTGCCATTGTGGGCTGATCTTCTAACTGTGAACCTTCAATACACCTCCTCCCACATAAGTTTGTTTGGGTTGGCTTTTCTGCCACAGCAATGACAGCTGACTAATATAACATGTTTAAGTATACAGTTCAATAGCATTAAGCACATTCATATTGTTGTACAAGCATCACCACTATCTCCAAAACACTTTCCTCTTATAAAAATGAAATTTTGTGTCTATTAAACTATAACTCTCCATTATCATTTACTCCCATCCCCTGGCAACTGTCATTGTACATTCTATGAATTTGATTACTCTGTTGTTGTTGTTGTTGTTGTTGTTGTTGTTAGGTGCCAACGAGTCAGTATCTGACTCATAGCAACCCTCTGTACAACAGGGGAAACACTATTTTCAGTGCTTTTCTGCTGTTCATAGGGTTTTCAATGGCAGACTGAATTTTGGGAGGGTGTTGCCAGGTCCTTCTCCCAAGCCTACAGCTTCTGGTGTTCCCAGGCAGTCTCCCATCCAGGTACTAACCAGGCCCGACACTGCTTAGCTTCCGAGATCTGATGGGATCGGATGCCACAGGGCTATGGCTGCAGGCTTGATTACTCTAGGAACTTTATATAAGTGGAATTACACAGGATGTGGCTTTTGTGACTGACTTATTTCACTTAGCCTAATGTCTCCAAGGTTCATTAATCCTGCAATATGTATCAGAATTTGCTTCCTTTTCAAAGTTGAATAATTTTCCATTATATATGTATACACATACTTTTAACCCACTCATTTGTCAGACACTTGAGTAGCTTCTAGCCCTTAGCTATTATAATGTTGCTATGAACATAGGTGCAAAAATATCTGTTTAAGTTCCTAGTTTCAATTCTCTGGGGTGTATGTCTATTCTTGAATCTAATCTGCACCCTTTCGACAGTTATAGAGGAGCACAAAATCAGGTGTGAATTAGATTCATGTGCAGATTTGATTCAAGTCGAGTACTGTCTAAAACTGTTGAAAAGGTACAGATTAAATCTGAGAATATTACACAGAAGTAAAATCGATGGATTACATGATAATGCTATGGTTAATTTTTGGAGGAATCTCTATAACATTTTCTACCATGTCTACACCATTTTACATACCCATGAACAGTGCTCAAGGCACTCACCAGTACTTGTCTTTTTCTGGATTTTTGTTTTTATAGTACCTATTCTAGTTGATGTGAGATAGTATTTCAGTGTTATTTTGATTTGCATTACCCAAATGATCAGTGATATTACACATCTTTTCATGTACTTATTATATGTCTTCTTTGAAGAAATGTCCATTCAAGTCCTTTGCACATTATTAAATTGATTTATTTTGGCTTTTTTGTTTAGTTGTAGAAATTCTTTACATGTTCTGTAAAAATTCTTTTTTAGATATACAATTTACAAATATTTTCTCCCATCCCATGGATTGTCTTTTTATGTGTTGATCATGTCCATTGATATACTAAAGATTTTTTGTTGTTGTTTAGCTTACTTTTCCTGTTGTTGACTGTGCTTTTGGTGTCATATACTAGATATTATTGCCACATTTAATGTGACAAAACTTATTTTACTTTTAATGAATATTTCATATTTCATGAAAGCTAGATAGAAAATAGTTTTTACTAGAAAGATGAAAGTAGAGTCAAGACAATTTAAGATTACTATACAGGAAGGTGTTGTGGTTGGGCACAGTGGCACATGCCTATAATCCTAGCAACACAGGAGGCTGAGACAGGAGGATTACAAGTTTAAAGGCAAAGGCAGCCTGTGCAAACTATTGAGACTCTGTCTCAAAATAACAAATGAAAAATTGGGGGACTAGGGGCATAGCTCAATGTTAGAGTGCTTGCCTAGCATCTGTGAGGCAGTGGGTTTGATGCGAGGTGTTAGGTATAACCAGAGTTCTCTTTGGAAGCAAGGATAGTTAGACTGTATCTTACGGATTTTGGACATGTTGTCAAGAGCGACCAGTCCCTGGAGAAAGATATAATGTTAGGGAGAGTGGCAGGTCAACAACAACAAAAAAGGAAGACCCTCAACTAGATGGATTAATACCATGGCTGCAACAATGGGCTTAAACACAGAAAATATGGTGTGCCTGGCACAGAGTCAGGGAGTGTTTCATTCTGTTGTACATAGGGTCACTATGAGTTGGACTTAACTCAATGACACCTAATAACAACAGTTAGGTATAAAATTAAGAAAAGTTCTTGGATGTTTGTGGGTAAGTCATTGATTAAAATCAGTGTATCAAGATGATAAATCTAGAAGCATAGAATTGCTTTTCAGTAAGAAGAGAACAGAGATGAAGATAACAGCTAGAGTTACAGTGACAGCAAAAATCTAGGCAGCCTATAGTGAGAAAGCCTATTAATATACATAAATATTCTCTATGAGAATACTTCACATATTAAGAAAATACTACAGTGAACATACGATAAAAATAAACTCAGATGGCCATGGGTATGATATAGTTTAAAAATAAGCATAGAATATTTCTCAACATTTCTCAGTAGTGTGAGTCCATTGAGTGATATAAGTGGAACTTAACCTGTGAGGAAGGGCAAATAATTATATTGAGACAATGTCATCTGAGAGAATTAAAAGCAATATTTATCTTAACAGGTTCAAATGAAATCATTTATATTTACTTCTTTCTAGTAGATAATAATAGGGGCTGGGATTTAGCTCAGTTGGTAGAGCACTACGCTGCAGTCTCTGAGGTCCCAAGTTTTAATTCCCAGCACCGCAAAAATGGGAGAAGGGCCTGGCAATCCACTCCCAAGGCAATCCCAAAACAGTCAGCCATTGAAAACCCTATGAGGGTTGCTATCAGTCGGATACTGACTCAACGGCACCTAACAACAACAACAACAGTAGATAATAATATCTGTCCTTTATAGTAGCTGTTCCTGAGCTTTACCTGCATTTAAAATAATAGATGTTTGAGGTTAAGATCATATCAAGCTACTTTCAGTGAGAATTCCATCTAAACAATCACAAGGGGTAATTACCCAACTTTTAAAATAGTTGGTAAGAGAATGAGCTGACAATTCGGCAGATCATGTTAGGGAGTGTAAGAAATTTTGGACATGATATCCTTTTTCTTTGATAGACTCTGCAAGGATAAATTTGCAAGAATGGAAGAAAGCTTTTTAAATTGGCTGATTTAACAACCTGTCTCACTAGAGAAAAATCTTTTCAGTCTGATGAGGCTAAAGCAATCTAAATGGAAATATTGGTTCCCACTGATTTCTATAGGCTTTGATGATAAAACCTTCTGCCTGGTCTATTTCCTTTTGATCTAGTTGAAAAAGGATGCTGGGAGAGGCTAGGACCAGGCTCCTTCAATGACCAGCTGCTGATACAGCTGTGGCTTGTTAAGGCCACAGGACAAGTAAAAGTTTCAGCATGCTTCCTGTTTTATCACATTCTTCAGTTAACATTCTATTACAAAGAAAAGTGATATCCACACAGATGCAGAAATATGGCATGCTCTGAAGTCCAAATGGATTGTAAAAGTGATGATCTAGCTACATGTAGCAAGAAATTATTAATATATAAATGCTTACCAATAGAATCTTTCTTCTAATTTTGCAATTTGAAATTTTAGATTGCTTACATGTCTAAAATTGATGGGGAGTGAGTTTAAATTCTCTGGAGAAACACACTTTCTAGTCTCAACTATCCAGATGGATTTGCATCCTTCATCCAACCTCTGAGGTTTAAGGAATGCTGCAGAAGGCCTCCAGCTGATATAGGGACCTTAACTAGGACTCTTACTGCTTTCCATTAAGGAAATGAGAAGCAACTCACATTTTACAAGGTGTTAACTAAGCTTGGCTGAGGAGCCCAACTGAAAAATCAAACATGCCCAAACACTTCATGTTTATAAAAACAAACTCCATTAACATGTCTGGCTTCCCTTTTCATAAAATTGCAGATGATTTACTGCATATCTTAGCATAGTCAATTTTCCTGTAAAATGCATGTTCTGTATTATGTTTGGCACATTTCAGACGATCAATGTGTAATTGTTGGATTGAATTAGAATTGATTTGTTTTCCATGAAAATGGTAATGGAGGATTTTACAGAACTTGTGATAACTTGGCTGGCATAAAATAGAGTATTTATACAAGCTATAAGGACTAGTATGCACTCCTAAAAGGAAGTTAAACATTTTGTTTAATACCATATTGTTTATCCTTCCAAAAGGCGGACTTAATATAAAGACCAAGTTCTTTAACAACCAGCTCTATCAAGTTGGGCCTTATTCCAGCAAATCTTTTCAGGGTATAATCTATGTTTCTCCAAACCCCAAATACCTGACTTATGAGATTACTTTAGTAAACCCAATTCCAGAACTTTTCTAAATTTCTTAAAATATTTCCAGAACAATGTCTACTATTTTTCTTTATATACTTAAAAAGTTATTCAATAGGAGACAGAATATACAACAATCATCTCTATATTCATGCACTGAACTAAAATATACAAAACTCAAGCACTGTTTACCTCTCCTTGATCACATTACTTGCTCTCTCCCCTCAGAAGTAACCATTTATCCCTATTTATACAAGTCTTAATTCAAATTTGCTCACCAACCTATGGCCTTTAAAACAGGGATGCATTGTAACAGATCCATAGTGAAAATTAGTTTCACTTTTAAGTTTTGCAAAGCACAGACTTAGTGTACTTGTGATGATTTCACATAATTTTCAGAAGTCATGGTTCTCTTCCTACTGTAGAAGTATACTTATTATCCTTAATAAAATATTAGTCAAGGAGAAACAGACGGTACAGGCTTTAAAACCCACACTTTTACTGTATTGGCCCATTTTGTCTCCTTCCTTGCACAGAAAGGTCTCGGGCATGTTCCACGCACAGCCAAGAGCAGCTTCTGCCCTTCTATGATGCTGTACCTGTGTCCTGAAGAGAAGAGAAAATTCATGTTTTGGTAATAATAGCAGGACAATTTTCTAAACACTTTAAAACAATGGTCTGTTCTAAAGTGGAGTATGTATGCGGTTGGAAGAGCCATTAGGTTATAGACAAATGCCATTTAACTCCTATTTGAATTTATTTTTATATAAATCAAAGATGAAAAATATTAATACAAATACTAATCATAGTTCATGTATAATTTATGAACATATAAGTTGATATATAAATATGCATACTTACATATATATAAAGTTTGCATGCTCAAAAGTTTTTATCTGTCACATGCCTATAATGTCAACAACTTGGGGCAGCGGGTGGAGAGCTGAGACAGGAGAATCTCAAGTGTGAGGCCAGAGGCAGCCTATACAACTTAGTGAGACCCTGTCTCAAAATAAAAAATAAAAAAGAACTAGGGATACAGCTTAGTGGTGGAGCACTCCAGGTTTAATCCTCTAGTACTGCAATAAATAAATAAATAAGTTTTAACTGGTAAAAGAGTACTCAATAGCATGTAGCGATTACAACTCCAGGTCTATGTGACCTGAGAAAGAATAGTTTCAAGATATAATGTGTGCTTTTAATCACACTCAGGAAATGTTTATATACCAATACATGTCAGATTAAAATAATTTCCTTTTGTGTTCATATAGAGTTATATAGTTCCTAGAACTTTCAGTTCAGCTAAATTAATGATACTAAACATCTATGATTTGCCACTCACAAGTTCCACTTTGAAAGTACATTGGGTAAGAGTATTGAACAATGCACTTTCCATGCAAAAGGGTGTTTTTGTTTGTTTTTGTTTTTGTTCTGAGAGCCAGAGGTTAAAATACTTATAAGAATGATTCAGTTAAGGAAAGGCAAGATTAAAATTGTAAAATGTATTCGTCAAATATTTATTGAGCATCTACTACTATAACATGATGAGATGATTGATGAACACATATTTATTTGGAGTTTATTTCAAGTGCTAGATATTGAGGAATAAGTGATAAGCAAGAGGCCTTTAGGGGTTCCTGTCTACAGGGAGTTTAGAAGCCAATGGAAGAAATAAAATAAATTGGAGAAAGTATTTTGAGCAGGGTTTGAACAAAGTCTAGGAGTCTCTCTTCTCCATACTCCTCCCCCCCAGCTCCTTCTTCCAGGTTGGCTTTTGGATGGCCACTGGTCCAAAACACAGGTCCTTAGTCTTATCCCACATTTAGCCATATTTTGGGTCACTAAGCATTCTCTTCCTCTTGACTTTGACCTCCTATGTCAATCTCTTCTCTATTTTACTTGGCTAGCCTGATTTATGTGACAACAAATTATATTAAGTTTAATTTGATTGATCTTGGCTCTCCTGAAGTTCCTTCCTGGATATATAATGCCATAGCCCAATGGAACTGAAATAGCCATGGAAAGTTTTGAAAAGAGGAGGCCATGAGCAGAACTTAGGAGCACAGATCAAGCTAAAGGTGAAGAAGTTTTATAGAACAGCCTTTTGGAGGTGGTATAAATCATTTCACATAGACCAGCTAACTCTGAAAGTTGCATGTGGGAAATGCTATGAAGCTCTCTACTATTGGAAAGCCCCTCATCTGAATGATTCTCAAATTATCCAAGCTAATAGTAGTTTTAAATTCACATATTGTCTCTTAGATTAGGAGCTTCTTCGAGGCTACAGCAACATCTATGGGATTTATTAAGCCACGCCCCCAATTCTACTACAGCACATGGCTATAAAGCAAGCACTTATTCTTCCTAGCAACATTTATTGAATACTATACAGCATGGTGATAGTAATGTGGAGTACCCAAAGATGTAGGCATAAAGTAATAGCATGCCATTTTGTCCAAAAAAAAAAAAAAAAGAGGATTATGTTATCACCTTCTTACAAACACATGGAAGTGTTGTGAGCATGTGGTACCTTGAAAATAAATTTTGGACATTGTTTTCAGTTGCACATCAGGCAGCACTGACAAATACATACTGTCAATATAATATTATTATGTTTCCATTCCCACATCATCAGTCACAGGCTTATCTGCATTACACAGTCACCATTTCAAAGCACGTGGGAGACTCTATAGTGGGTAATGATTTAGAAAGAGCTGAGAATAGTTGCACATTTTGTAAAGAGTTGTGAGTGCATTTAGTGGGAATGATGATGATGATCATGATGATAATGATAAGGTCCCCAGCTGTCTGTCGAAGTCCTTTTTCTGGGAAACAGCTGGAAATTCATTCTCTAAAGATCGCGTCTGGCTTGATTTGCCAGCACTCAAATCCCATTGATCTGGTCCTGTTCTAACCCTCTGTACTCACAGTTCAAAGAGCAAGGAGGCCTGTAAAGAAATTACTGCCATATTGTTCAATCGACCACAGTAAGCAATATATTCGATTATAATTAGGAACATGTTAAGGGAAGCAGCTCAGTGGAGATAAGCTGCCTGACTGTGTACGCTTTTTGATGAGGGCTTAGCGCCAATCTGAGAAGAAAAAGATTAAATGTTTGTTACCAATCCTTTTGAACTTGTGGCAGAACATGTGGTAAAGCATTTTTGATTCAAATTAAAAGCATCCTAGGATAAAAATAACCCTGTTCTCCCAGGCCTTTCCAAGTAAAACCATTCGAAGACTGATTTATTGTATTGCCCTTAACCTCTTTCCACCAGCATGATTAACGTAAGCATTTCTGAATCCCTCGTAAGCCAGGACAGGTATTTGTCTTGTTACACATCTGTGGAACAAATGGCAATACAAATTATACACTCAACAGATGTAAGTTTTCAAAGACCAGGCAAATTTAATTTGACTGTGCATGTAAATGAAAAGTTCCTTGAGCTCCAAGGTCAGTAATGTGGGTTGCAGGTAGAGAGGGTCGCAGCATTAAACATCACCAAAAGACCAGCAATGCAGAAACTTTCAGAAGGGGCCTTCCTAAGTCACACAAAGAAAAACTGGGCTGTTGCTGTGGTATCAGGGAGGCAAGCACTGGGGAAAGATACAAAAGGAAAGGACAGTTTGACCAGTCTCTTCAAGAAAGCCTTTACACAGTCACAGGAAAGAAAAAGAAGCAAGGTGATCATATCAAATTTTCAAGCTTCCATGACCAAAGGAAGCATGCTTTAGTGTTTTCTTTTAGAAATAGGCAGTAGAAAATTCATTCCAGTTTCAGACTCTTGTTTCCTCTGAGGAGTTGGGCAAGTTTCTGAACCTCTTTGTGCCTATTTAATTGTAAAGTCAGGAAGTGAATGTTACCCACTTGCAAAACTATTTAGGACTTGATATCCTTCTAAAGTGATATTGACCCCTGTAAAAGGAGACTACATATTGCACATGAATTTGGAAAGTACATAACCACTTGAGATCTGCCAAAGTATATTTTTAATTGTTCTGCATTTATATTATGAGTTACTTTCATTTCTATGAATGATGAAATTTATTTACCTAGTTGTCCTAGCCTGCAGTCATACCACTGTGGCATCCAGTTCCAACAGATCCCAGAAGCTAAGTAGGGTCAGGCCAGGTTAGTCCTTGGATGGTAGACTGCCTGGGAACACCAGGTGTTATAGGCTTGGGAGAAGGACCTAATAACCCATTCCTGAAACAATCAGCCATTGAAAATTCTAGGAATAGCAGAGAAGCACTGACAATAGTGTTTTATCTGCTGTACATAAGGTCATTATGAATCAGACACACACTCAATAGCACCTAACAACAACAAATCGTCCTAAACGTGAATTGAAGAAAAACTCAGTTACAGTACGTTCTTATATTGTCTCACCCAACTTTCTCCCACCACACACACACACACACACACACACACACACACACACACACAGAATTTTTTCATTTCCTCTTCCCATTCTATATTTTGAGGACTTATTTTTCCATATAATTTCTCTGATAAGGTAGATGTTTTCAATAGCAGTAATGCTAAGCATTTAAAACAAGTAGAAATATATAATACTGCAAGCGAACTTTCCTAACTTTAGTTATCAAAATCTGTCAAGATGTAGACATTCTATTGTTTGAAGTATTACTTTCCAAGTTTCCAGATATGTTGACAGGTGTTTTATATAAACAGTTCTTTGATCATAATTTAGGGACATAGATGGTTAAACAAAATGATATGACTCTAAAACAATAATGTGCATTGTACTTTTTTGTACTCCTGTATCCCTGAGTTATCTCATGTATGATGGTGTTCTGAAAAAAAAAATGGGAAAAGCAATTTGGAGATTGTTTAAAAGGTTTTAACATACTCTTACTGTTTAAGAAAAGTGAGTACATATGAAGCCCCATACACAACAGGGAAGTAATTTCCAAATGCAAGTGTGATTTATTGAGAACATTTTTGCTTTTAGAAAGAAGATTAAAGAAAATGGACAGGTAGAATATTCTTGCTGCTTCTACCAGGAAGAAAATATTGCTGTTATTCTTTTATTTGCTTTGATCCTTTCTTGTAGGAATAATAAAGTATTTGGACTAGCCTACCTTTCTCCATTGTAGATCTGTGCTCATTACCAGAGGGCCAAACAAATAAAACCTATAGTTTATGATAGTTTTATAAAGATTATGCTTAAACTATCTTTATTGTTTTTTGAATGCCCACTAGGAAACTTTCGCTGCTTTATAGCCATTAGGCAATGGGGGATGTTAGCATCCCCAAAAGTGTGACAATAACTCACTCCTAACTGGCACAGTTAATAGGGGGCAAGGAACATCTTTTAGGTAGAAGTGGTTGGTGTAAATGAAAATGAAAATCCATTAACATATTTTACAACCAATAGTGAGGTAAGTGCAATATGTTCTAGTAAGGACCGTTTATACTGTGTGTTTTCTCCGCCATCTTCTCCCATCAAACTCTGATCTCCTTGAAGGCTGAGATGATACCTTATTTGTTTCCTTTCTCCTGGAATGTTCCATAGTGTCTAAGTCATAGTAGTCACCTGTCACACATTTACTGAATTGAGCTGATATCAGGTGATATGCAGCAAGCATATTCATAAAAATACTTTCTCTGATGTTTAGAATACTGAGGATGAATCTTATATTTAAAGATTACTTTATTTACCTAGTTATTTCTAGCCAGGATATACAGCTCATCTGGGTGGGAAAATATGATACAAAAGCATAAATAACTTGTAATATTTGACTTGTTCAAGTGCGATGTTTACATGATTTATGTTTTAATCAACATGTAGAACATTATTAAAATCCTGGGTAAATATCATTACTTGATTATAACCTACTGAGATGGGTTTGATTCTTGATTCTTTTGCCTGTCACATAATTATTCCCTGTGCTCTGTGTCATTTCGGTCTGTGATAACCTTAGCTTCAATGTCATCATTCAAGACACTGACAAAATATTAAATTTATGGCCAAAAAAGAATTCAGTGGTACAAAAATTCGGAATTTCACTTAATCAATAGCCTTACAATGTTTAACCTTCAGTTATAGGCTTATCCAGCCTTGCTTTCTTTAATTCACACAAAAACATCCTAAGACTTTATCAAATATTTTGCTGACAAATATATGTTTTGACTGTCTTGCAATAGTAAGCCTACTATTCCTATGGAAACAGTCTCATAGCTGACACCTACCAATTGCATAATAGAGCTAAAACAATCATGAGATTTGACATGGTCCACATATTTTTATGCATATCCACATCTTTATGAATAGAAAGAATGTAAATAGCATACACACTGCACTGTATACCTCCATGCTTATGTCTTTACTGATATTAACATGGTGATTGCTGTCATGCTTACATTTAAGAAACATAGGATCAGAAAATTAACTTTTAGACTTCCTTACCTTTGAGCTGTTTCTAATGTGAATCCTATACTTCATATTCATCTTTTTTCATGCCTTTCTTTCCCCCTGAAATGCCAGGTAATTTCCACAAAATGCCTTTAATTTAAAATGCCTTTGGGATTGGGAGAATCAATATTGTAAAAATGGCTATACTACCAAAATCAATCTACAGATTTAATGCAATCCCCATTAAAATTCCAATGACAGACTTTGCAGAAATAGAAAAAATAACCCCAAAATTCATATGGAAACACAAAAGACCATGTATAGCCCAAACACTCTTAAGTTGCAAAACTAGTGGAGGTGGGATCATAATCCCTGACTTTAAACTATACCACATGGCTACAGTAGCAAAAACACTTCATACTGGCCCAAAAAATCGGCCTGAAGACCAGTGGAACAGAATTGAGAACCCAGAGATACACCAATGCCTCTATAGCCACCTGATCTTTGACAAAGGATCTCAGCTGGCAAATTGGAGAAAAGATAGCTTCTTCAGCAAATGGTGCTGAGAAACTTAGATTTCCACCTGCAGAAGAATGAAAATAGACTCACATCTCTCAATCTGCACAAGAGTTAACTTGAAATGGATAAAAGACCTTCACATAAAACCAAAAACCTTAAAATTACTAGAAGAAAAGATAAGCAATATGCTCCAACATAGAGGCATGGGAAAGCATTTCCTTAATAAGATTCCAATTGCTCAGGAAATTGCAACAAGAATAGATAAATAAGATTACATGAAATTAAAAAGCTTCTGTACAGCAAAGGAAACAATCAATAGGGTTAAGGAAGACCACACTGAATGGGAGAAAATCTTCACATCTTACCCATCTGACAGAGGGCTAATTTTTAGAATTTATGGAGAACTCAAGAAAGCAACTCCCAAGACAAAAATAATCCAATACACAAGTGAGCAAAGGAACTGAATAAACAGTTCTCAATGATGAAGTTCATAAAGCCACGAAGCACATGAAAAAATGCTCAATATCCCTAGCCGTTATGGAACTGCAAATAAAAAAAAAAAAAACTCTGAGATTCCACCTTACTCCAGTAAGAATGGCCAAGATTAATAAAACAAATAACAACAAATGCTGGTGAAGTTGTGGGGAAACACTGTTGGTGGAACTGTAAATTGCTTCAACCACTTTGGAAATCAATATGGACATACTTCAGAAAACTAAAAATAGAACTGCCATCTGATCCCACTATTCCACTACTAGGGATATACCGAAAGGGAGACAAGTCATCATACTACAGAGACACCTACATCTCCATGTTCAATGCAGCACTTTTCACAATAGCAAGGATATGGAACCAATCAATGTGCCCAGGGGCTGGGATTTAGCTCAGTTGGTAGAGAGGTGCTCTGCAGTCTCTGAGGTCCCAAGTTTGATTCCCAGCACTGCAAAAAATGGGAGAAGGATGTGGCAATCCACTCCCAAGGCAATTCTGAAACAATCAGTCATTGAGAAGCCTATAAGGGTTGCTATGAGTTGGACACAACAGCATCCAACAACAACAACAACAATGTGCCCATCAACAGAAGAATGGGTTAAAAAAATTATGGTACATGTACACAATAGAATACTACTCAACAATAAAAAATGAAATGTCATTTGCAGCAAAATGGATGGAATTGGAGATCATATGTTCTCACTCATGTGGGAGCTGAATCACACTTAAAGGAAGAAAAAATCCTATATATAAATTGATATATAAAAATGCACAATTAAACTTAGCATAGAAAGGATGATATAAGGAGTAGAAAGAATGAGGGAGGGAACTAGCAGAGGGAAGTAAAGATTGGAGAATACGGGATGGGGAGGAGGGTCAGTGTGGAGGGGTGAAGGGGGAGAGGTTGATCTCAATGTAAACAGTACAACTTCATTAGTATATTGGAAAAACAGGGGAATATAACCCAAATAAACATCAGAGTTTTATTACATACTAGCCATAAGGCTCCATAAACTTTGTGGGTTGAAGAAAGTATTGCTAGAAGTGGTATAAATGATGCAGAATGGAAAAAGCCAATGCTGTATTACTCTATACTCCATCATCATTTATTAATAAAGGAAAAATAAAACAAAATGCCTCTTGAGCCAAGTGGGATGACACATGCCTGTAGTCCCAGTGACTAGGAAGGTAGAGGCAGGAAAATTATCAGTTCAGTGCCCAAGGCAACCTGAATAACTTAGCAACACCCTGACTCAAAAAAAATAGAAAGATTAAAAATGGACTGAGGGTGTATCCCAGTGGCAGAGCACTTGCAAAATTATGTATGAGGCCCTGGGTTCAATCCCCAAGTATCACCAAAAAAAAAAAAAAAAAAGAAAGAAAGAAAGAAAAAGAAAGAAAGAAAGAAAAGATTAAATAATTAGAATATTAATTTTGAGAGGGGCCTTTTGAAGTTACCATCAGGTAATTGTGGTGCCAGGCTATCAATTGCTATATTTTCTGTCAACTTTGTGAATTATTTTTTAAATAAACATCATGGACTTCAATGAAAGAATCCCAGTATATATAAGAATGTCATAAAGACAAAAGTAGTAATTCATTGGAAGAAGCTGGATATTTAATCACTAAGAGTAACACAGAGGAAGAAAATCAACACAGACTCCAATTTTATAGCATTTAATCCAGATGAACTAAAGAGTAAATGATACACTCATCAACTAAGAAGTTATAAAAGATAAACATAATGTACTTTTGAAAAACTAAATTTTCAAAAAACATCATACAAGGTACCACTATAGAATGGGAAAATATTTGTAAATTAAACAACAGTTGAATAAATAAAAAACAATAAAATAGTGAATAATAGAACAAATAAACAAAGAAGAACTATTGTCTAATAGACATGGGATAATTGTAGGCAGTTCATGGAAGAGCAAATCCAAATGACTAGGCTGGGCATGTTAGCACTGAGCTGTAATCTCCAGCACTCAGGTGGCTGAGGCTAGAGGATTCAGAGTTTGAGACTAGCCTGGGCTACCTTGCAAGACTCTATCTCAACAAAATAAAACAGGCACCATGGCACACTCCTATAATCCCAGCAACTCAGGAGGCTGAGGCAGGAAGATCACAAGTTTGAGGCCAGAGGCAGCCTGAGCAACTTAATGAGACCCTCTCTCAAAATAAAAAAAAAATTAAAAAAGGTTCGAGATTCTTCTCAGTTACTGCAAAAAAAATAAATCCAAATGGCCAGTAATTGTATCAAAAGATGCATAATTTGATCAGTGGTCAAAAAAAGGTATTTTATAGGAACAATAATGTATCACTTTATCAGTTTGATCTCAAACTGGAAAAAAATAGAAATAAGAACACTTGTGTACATTTGGATAAAAACAAATAGTGTAGCTTGAATAAAAAAGTGTGAATTCCTGTACAATGTTGGTAAAATTGTGAAACATTGCAGTCTCTTTTAGAAAGCAGTGTGACAAAAATTTTTAAATAAAAATATTCTTCAATCTAGAATTAGATTCTTAGCCTAGCATCTTACTCTAGTGATCCTATAGAAATAAAAACAATGTCATATGAGGATATTCCATGCAATGGTTCTTGAACATACTTTTTTCTTTATTAGTAATTATTTTTAGTTAGCGTACAAAATAATGTCATCATGACATTTCCATACATGCATATCATTGTGTATTGCTCATTTTCACCCCTCATTACCCTCTCATGACCCCTCTCCCTTCCCACTGGTCCCTTTCCTCATCCCAAAAAGTCCCCATGTTTAAACACATTTCACATAGAATTGTTTCAAGTGACAAAAAAAGGAAGAAAAGAAAAGAAAATACTTAGTGGAAACAGTGCTATAAATTATTGATAAGCAAATGTTTAAGGTCATGTGGTTTATCCTTACCATAGAATATTAATTAGCCACTAGATAATAGAAAATGGAACTAGATGATTCAATATAGTAAACATATTTTCACTGGCATTGTTAAGTGAGTAAATTGTAGAAAATTTTATGATATGGCCTATAGTTATAAAACAATGATCAAAATTAAATCCCTATTTTGCATGTGCAGAGTTGTGAGTGTCTATGTATGAGGTGTGATCACAAAAATATGGTGAATATTTAAGTACAAAATTTATTATAGTAAAAGATATATTGTCATTAATCACCCCTAAAAACACTTCCCCTGGCTGTGAACACACTCATCTCATCATTCTTGCCACTTTCTAAAGCAGTTCTGGCCTCTTTCGTGTTTTTAGTTTCATTGTCCATCATGACAATGCACTGTGTCACACATCACTTCCAGTACAACAATTTCTGTCAAATAAAAACATTACGGTGTGTTCTCATCCACTTTCTTCACCAGATTTGGCACCATGAGACTCCTGTCTCTTCCTTAAAGTCAAAATTACCATAAAAAGTAAACATTTTGAATTGATTCAGGACACCAAGACAGCCATGACAGTGCAACTAAAGACACTCATAGAAGAGGACTTTCAGAACTGCTTCAGAAAGTGGCAAGAATGAATGGGAAGAGAGTGTTCAAAGCCAGGGAATGTATTTTGAGGGGGATTAATGACAATGTGTCTTTTATTGTAATACATTTTTTTATTTAAACATCCACTGTAGTTTTTGATAATCCCATATATATATATATATATATACATATATATATATATATGTACATTTCTGTATGTTTTTGTTTGCAATTATGTGAACATGGTAAGATATATAAAAGATGAACGAATTTGTTGTTACCATGGGTCTTGGGAAGAATGCAAAAGGAATGTGCATTCCTGTTGTTGCAGAATGTGCAACAATGTGTTGCAGGAATGTGTTGCAGAAACTCTTGCAAATAAAAAGCATAAGAAAATAGTATTACACAATGAATCTGAGGATGTGGCAATCCACTCCCGAAGCAATTCCACAACAATCAGCCATTGAAAACACTGTGAGGGTCGCTATGAGTCAGACCCAACTCCACAGTACCTAACAACAACAATGTGAAACTCTAGCATATCTATACATAAATAGTATCACATTGTGCATTATATAAAGTAGTAAACTTATAAAGGAATTTAGAAATGAAATTAATAGAAAAGGAGTCTAAATATTGATACTATGTGAGCATGTCAAAATACCATTTCTAACAAGTTGAAACCATTAAGCTACAAATTAAATCAATTAAATAATTTATGACACATAGTACCTATGTCAGCTCTATTACAATGCTTCAGATTATCAAGTGCTTTCCCACTGTCTCATTAAAAAATTCAAATCTCTGCCAATGATTAAACATAAGAATAAAAAACAAATACCAAGAAGGGGTAGGGATATAGCTCAGTGATAGTGTGGGTAGCTTGCATAAGGCCTAAGGTTGTGAACCCCAGCACTGCAACAACAAAATAAATACCAAGAACCACTGACATAATAGGCAACTTGTATCCAATTTTGTGAATTTAGTGTACGAAGTTGATATACAAGCATCTGTGAGGCCCGTGGTTCCATCTACAGCACTGAGGGGAAAAAAAATCAATACACAAAGTGTGCTGGCTCAGTTTATAATCCCAGTGGTAGACAGTTAGCTAAAATGTTAGCAGGCCATGAGGACAGGAAAGAGGATTAAAAATGGCTCCTGCTTCCTGCTATGATGTGTGAGATGGACCTTCCAGGATGTGGAGGAACATTATTCTAATGGGCCCCAACACCCTAATCCAGATTCATGTCTGCCTGAGTCCTAAAGTTATGAACAAAGGTATACAGATCCAAGACATCTGCCAATGAGCCCATTCTTTTGAAAATACTAGGCAAGTCCATGAAGTCAGTTTACAAAACAAAGACCTCAGGCTCTATACACTATAAGCCACAAAAGATTACTAAACAACAAGAGGCTTTACCTTGACTTGCCGGTGCTTGAGCTTGAGTTCCTGCGATCAGGGCTGCCTCACACTGGGCAAGCCATTTGCTTTATTCGGGTTTTCAACCAAACTAGAGAGAAAACAGACTGCTGTGGTAGCTCCCCCTCGTCCCTATCACGGCTGCTGCCTTCTGTCTATAGAAGATGCTTTCCTTCTTAAAACTTCGCTTCACTTTTCTCCTGTTTTCCTCTCTCTTTCCTTTTTACTTTGCATGGGGAACGTCCTATTGTTAGGCTGCTTCATCCAAATAACTGAGGTGTCTCGAGCTTTCTTCCCAGGTTTATCCAATCTTCCCCAGGTGCCTTGGTTCTCCTCATAATTATTCCTTAAAGGCAAACTCTCTCTTTACAATAAACCTTGTCTATATTCTGTGCTGTACTCTCTGTGTCTCATCTGAATTCTTTCAAAAGGTAAACACAAGAACAGAGGTATTGCTACCAGCTTCTTGGTATCACTGGCTCCTGGACTTGTTCCCTGGTAACACCAGCACTCAGGAGGGTTGCAAGTTCAAGACCAGCCTGGGCTGTGTAGTGAATTCCGGGCCAGCCTGTACTACGTAGCAAGACTCTGTCTTAAAACAAAACAGACAAAACAAAATAAATAAATGAATAAATAATAAAAATAGAAGTAAAAAACATGATTTCAGATTTTTTTAAAGTTACTTATTAAGAGAAAATTTAAATTATAAACTTTGATTCAAAATTCCCGACAAGGCCACAAAATCTAAATGATGCTAGAAGCCAGCCATGGAAACATAACACTTAACAGCAAAGGCTGTGCCTCAGAATTCAGTATTTTACCCACTAAACTGTTCTAACACTCTTTTAAAAAGACCCAGCTGAGCTGGGAATGAAGAATCACAGCTCCTAATGTAAACTTTGCTGAGAACTTGCAATGTGATTTTGAGTAAATCACTTGACCTTTCTGAGCTTCTGATTCCCTGTAAGCAATAATCCTGGTCTTATCTCTCTCATTGTTTCAGAAATAAAACGAAATGGATGATTTATGGGTAAGCACTTTGCATAGTAAAATGTGCTATATTATTATTCAAACAAGGCATTATCCTCTCAAACTTACTTAGAAGGGGTTTGCAAATGAAATACTGCATATTAATGGCATCTTGGTCTTCAGAGAGCTTGGATTCTCTGGGCACCATTACAGCCTAGGCTACTTTTCAGCACGGCATAAATTATGTGCTCCAAACAAGTTTTCAATACCCTTCGGAAGCCTGAGAGGCGAGTGTGAGGCTGTTTAGTGCCACCAAAATAGGTACTACTGCAGAGAAAGAAGAGTGTTTAAGAAAACAGTGAACAGGCTCTGCCTGCCAAGTCTGTGCTCGAGCTGCAGTTTCTCTTGTGATGGATGTTGAGAATAAAGGAAGCATGTCGAAAAACCCAAGTCTGGGCAGGAATTTCCATACCCTCTGGTTACTTTACCAAGTTACTATAATAGGTGCATGCCCATGCATAAGTATAAATATATACAAACATGACTTTATAAAAGCAGATAGCTTTGCCACGTTATATCCCTAACCCAGGAAATGGCATCAGTTCTACAAACCTTACTTGCTATTGTAATTAGGTCGCTCTGCTTTGTGTATTTTTGGCCCTAGAGTCATTTATCCATGCTATAGTATCCTGTGGCATCCGATCCTGTCAGATTTTGGAAGCTAAGCGGGGTTGGGCCTGGTTAGTACCTGGATGGGAGACCGCCTGGGAACACCAGAAGCTGTAGGCTTGGGAGAAGGACCTGGCAACCCCCTCCCAAAAATCAATCTGCCATTGAAAACCCTATGAACAGCAGAGAAGCACTGACAATAGTGTTTCCCCTGTTGTACAGAGGGTCTCTATGAGTTGGATACCGACTCAACGGCATCTAACAACAACAAACAACAACAACATAGTATACTGGCCTGCAGCCGGAGCCCTGTGGCATCAGATCCCGTCAGATCTCCGAAAAGCTAAGCAGGGTCGGGCCTGGTTAGTACTTGGATGGGAGACCTCCTGGGAACACCAGGTGTTGCAGGTTTGGGAGACTGACCCAGCATCCTGCTCCCAAACATCAATCCGCCATTGAAAACTCTATGAACAGAGAAGCACCGACAATAGTGTTTTTGCCTGTTGAACGTAGGGTTGCTATGAATTGGATACAACTCTAGGGTACCTAACAACAGTAACAACATAGTATACTAGGGTCTGAAATGTAGCAGTTTGTAGAGTGCTGCTCTGTGCTCTCAGGGGCCCTCATTTCAATCCCCAGCACTGCAGAAGTGGGAGAAGGATGTGGCAATCCACTCTTGAAGCAATCCCAAAAGCAGTCAGCCACTGAAAACCCTCTGAGGTTCGCCATGACTGTGAGTCAAACCCGACTCAACAGCACCCAACAACAACATAGTCTACTCAGTAGTTACAAAATGCATGTTTCTCCCTGAACTGTGTATCTAGGTTGCATCTCTGAAATAATTATTTTCCTACTTACAAATCCCAGAAATGCCCGAATAATTTATTATTTTTTTTTTTTTTTAAATTAGAGCTTTGGAACGATGAAAGACTTGGAAAATTTTGGTCACAGGCTTTTCTCAATCTGGGGACTCTGCCTCAACCTGGGAATTCTCATTGGCATTTCATTAGAACCATCAAATCCACTCAATACTTGAGCTTTCGAAGGATGTAAGATCTCTACGATAAGAGCTCCTGGGTGTCTGCATGCACCTTGGCCTTATTCTCGCCACAGCCCATAAAGATAATAGCAAGGTGCTCTGCTAGGCACATAGTTTAAAACAAACAAACAAAGAAAAAACTTCATTTCTGGTCACTAAAACCCACAGTGATGTCATTCTTCACTTATGAGGGCCCTGGTAGCATTTATTACTGCCAAAAAAAGATTTTTTTTTTCCTGAAATAGGGCTTAATGGTTAGGGGTCAGCATTAAAGATCAGCATTATAGGGTTAGCAATTTCAACTGACACCCCAGCTCAACCATTCAAATGCCTGGGCAAGTTTAACTTTCTGTGATCCTATTGCTTCATCTTGCAAATGAACACTAGAAAAGGGTGGGGGTGGGTTAAATCAGACAGTTCAAGGAAAGTGTTCAGGATAGTACCAGGTATATAACACACTCCACCTATGACGGCTGGTAGTTCCAGTCAAGCAGCAGCCATAGCAGGCATTCCTCACTACTGCTGCAGGAGAAAAAGTAGACAGTGATGAAGGAGGTTAAGCCCATTAAAAGACAAGGTGGGGGGGAAAGCTTTTATTGTCTAAACTTAAAGGCAGACAGGCTATCCACCTCAATTAGTAGGAATGTAACTACGCAGACAGCTTTCCTGTCCATAAATCACAAGTCAAGCTACATAAAATTTGTACAAGGAATTCAGGAAGAGGGAGTCTCCTCTCTCTTGGGTAACTCCTGAACAGCTCCATGGTAAGGCAAGAAAGAAGAATAAATCTAAAATACTTAGTATATATACAGCATTAGTATACGTAGCTTAGGATGGACTGCCTGTAGGTCCATATGAACACAAAGAATTGCTAACTCAAGTTTGGGAGAACTGGTCTTCAAGTCCCTGGCATGACTATTCAGACTACAATGTCTTTACTTTCTAGTCTTGTCTTTTGAAGAAGAGATCAGGCTTGTCTGTGGTTTATGTGGGCACAGTGATGACACTGCTCTCTGAGCAGCCCTGATTTATAGTAGTGCTCCTTGACTTATGATGGGATTATGGCCAGATAAACCAGTCCTAAACTGAAAATAGTATAAGTACAGAATGCATTTAATATACTTCTCCTACTGAGCATCTTGGGAGAAGGGCCCAGCAACCCACTCCCAAAAATCAGTCGTCCGTTGAAAACCCTATGAATAGCAGAGAAGCACTGACAATAGTGTTTTGCCTGTTGTATGTAGGTTGGCTAACTGCACTGTGGTGTTCCATGCCATCAGATCTTGGAAGCTAAGCAGGGTCGAGCCTGATTAGTACTTGGATGGAAGACCAACTGGGAACACCAGGTGCTGTAAGCTTGGGAGAAAGATCCAGCAATCCACTCCCAAAAATTCATCCACCATTGAAAACCCTATGAGTAGCAGAGAAGCATTGACAATAGTGTTTGCCTGTTGTATGTAGGGTTGCTATGAGTCAGACACCGACTTGACGGCACCTAACAACAACAAGTGGGGCTGAGATTTAGCTCAGTTGGTAGAGCACTGCACTGCAGTCTCTGAGGTCCCAAGTTCGATTCCCAGCACCACATAAATGGGAGAAGGGCCTGGCAATCCACTCCCAAGGCAATTCCGAAGCAGTCAGCCATTGAAAACCCTGTGAGGGTTGCTATGAGTCGGATACCAACTGGACAGCACCTAACAACAACAACAACAACAACATGTAGGTCTCTATGAGTTGGATACCGACTCAACAGAACCTAACAACAACAACAACTGAGCATCGGCAACACACTACACTGTAGAGTATCAGTTGTTGCCCTTTAGGTCACATGGCTGACTGAAAGCTGTGGCTCACTGCCACTTCTCAGCATCAACAAAGACTGTTAGACTGCATATCACTAGCCTGAAAAAAAGATCAAAGTTCAAGATGCAAATTATGGTATCTACTGAATGAATATCACATTCATACCATTGTAAAGTCAAAAAATTTAAGTAGAGACAGTGTAAGTTGGGTACTGTGTATTTGCCAATTTCTGTGGTGTAAATGCTTTCACCATGAGACATTAGTGAAAGCAAAATTGAGAAGAGATGTACATAATGGCCTTTCATGATCTGGTGCTAGCCGGCTCTAGCACACTTCTGTTTGATCTGAATTAGTACTAATGGTGGGTGCAGCTTAGAAGATTTCAGCTCAATAAATCTCCCGTGACTTCAATTCTAAGATTGATTCTCTCTATTCTAGCCAAACTTTTCCATCTTCTTAATTTTTTCCATTGATATTATCTTCTTATACCTGACTGCTTCCTGTTGCTCTTCTATGAGCTGTGGGCAATCTACATTCTATTAACTATGAAGATAAGGAATGAGAGATGCAAATTAATCAGTCACTTAGGGAGATGAGGGACCTGGATTTCTAATAATGCTGTTACAAAATAATCGTGTTTTATTCAAGCCTCACAATAGTATGTGTCCACAGTAAGTTGCTGTTATTCAAGTTCAGATTCTTACAATTGCACATATGGTATATTTTCAACACACTTTAATATGGTCTATCAACTTCTTCTCTCTCCACCCAATCCAGTGTGCACACTGCTGCCAGAAATATCATCCTGAAATAGCACTTGGATCACATTTCCTACTCAAAAATTCTCGTGGTTAACCAATCCTTTCAGAAAAAAAGTCAAAACTCTTAGCCTTTAAGGCTTTTCATCGTGAGAATGCCAATGGCTTCAGGTGTCTTGCCGCCCACTTCTCCCCTGAGTCTTTACCCCAGCCTACTTGCCATCCTTTCATGCCCTAAGTTCATGTCTTTCTTTCTGGAAAGAATTTTTCACTTTGTCCTCAACAGTGTTAGTCACTTTTTCATTGCTGTGACAAAATACCTATCCTCACTTCAAATTCTACTTTTTCTGTGGCTCTATTCTAACCACACAACATGGTTTGACCTGCTGAGTTCTCTCAGTGGTCTCATCTATACCTTCCAAATTGTTCACTTTCTACAAAATTTGCTATTATACCTATTTGTTTACATAATCCCCTCAAATGGATTATCAGCATGAAAACAACTGGGACCATTTCTTTCTACTGTACCAGGATTCTCCAATAGAACTTTCTGTGGTGATGTAAATGTTTTACATTCACACTGTCCAATATGGTAGCCAGTGGCCATGCTGTGGCTATTGAATACTTAAAATATGCCCAGTGTGACTAAGGAACTGAATTTTAATTTTATTGGTTTTAATTCATTAAACTTTACATTTAAATAGTCACAGATGACTAGTAGCTACATATTGAACCACTTAGCTATACCCTCCACAATATATAGCACACTGTCTTCTGCTTTGGAGCTGTTCAGCAACTGTTTGTTGAAGGAATAAATGAAATTCCTTTTTAATTCACCATATAACTGAATTGTAGTTCATGCATAGTATCTGATCATCCCTTCCTATATTTTATGGTCACTTCCTCTCTGACCTTTCTTATTCCACCAAAGTCATTCTAGTGGCTTTGTTTACAGAAGCCACTGAATGGATGTGATATTTTGTTAGTATTTTAATTACACATATTGGTGGGACACAGAGTGGTAGCTCAATTAATATATCCATTATGCAAGTATCAAATCAGGATTGCTTACACTTCCATCTCCTTAATCATTTTACAGAACAAAGAGGGGAAATTTTTAAATTAACATTTAATGACAGCTGTATGCACCCATGGGTTATACCATGATTTTTTTTTTGTATTTTCATAGAGTTCCATCCTGTATTTTGTGTTTTTTGTCTCCTTCTTTACCCTTCTACTTTGTTCCTCCTCCTCTCTGCTTCCTCATCATCCACTCTCTCCCATTAGTCCCCTCCTTCCTCATACTGAGTCCACTTGTATATTCTAGTCTTAGACAAATATGATGATATATATTTTTTTTTCCTTTAAGGTAGATTTAGCTCCCACATATGAGAGAGAACATGTGGTATTTCTCTCTTTGAGTCTGAGTTATTTTGCTCAAAATGTTTTCCAGTTCCATTTATTTTCCTGCAAATGACATAATTTCATTCTTCTTTACTGCTGAATAATATTCCATTGTGTGAGGAGGGATGAAAGAGCAGAGGTCAATCTCAATGTAAACAGCACAACTTCATGAATATGCTAGAAAAATAGGGGCAGATAACCCCAGTAAGTATCAGAGTTTAACTACATACTAGTCATAAGACTCCATAAACTTTGTGGGTTGACGAAAGTGTTGACCAGGATTCTCCAATAGAACTTTCTGTGATGACATAAATGTTTTACATTCACACTGTCCAATATGGTAGCCAGTGGCCATGCTGTGGCTATTGAATACTTAAAATACTTTTCGCCTTCTTGCCCGTTCCTGCCTGGACCACTGATGAGGAAACGCCTCTCCCGCTGCTCTCCCCCGGACCTTTGGTGAGGAAAGAATACTCTCCCGTCACAATTATCAACAAGGAAAAGAACCTGCTCCCCGTCTGATCACCAACGAAGCAATAGCTGTCTCCTCGTGACCACCGAGATGACCAACACAGGTGTTTGCCCCTGGAAGACAAAAGCACCTGAGGCTTTCCCTTTCTCCGGTCTACTCTGGGGTCCCAAGGGCCACAGGAGTCTGCGCCCCTCACCTGAGGGTCCCGAGTGAACTGTGTTTAGTATCTGTGTGCCCGGCGGCGCTGCTGGTCCGAACCTCCAGGCCGGACCTGGAGGCGCGTGCCCCACATAGAGTTGGCGCCTGAACGTGGGGCCCAACATAGAGTTGGCGCCCGAACAGGGACCCAACATAGTTGTGAGGTAAACATAGAAATGAGGTAAAGCATGCATAATGGAAAAAGCCAATACTGTGTTACTCTGTACCCCATCATCATTTACTAATAAAGGAAAAAATTCCATTGTGTGTATATACCTCAATTTTTTAATCCAATCTGCTGTTTATGGACATCTGGATTGATTCCATACTCTTGCAATTGTGAAGAGTGCTACATTAAATATGGAAATGCAGGGGACCCTGTGGTATTATGACTTAGCTTCCTTTGGGTATATTCTTAGACGTGGTATAGCTGGATTATATGGTACTTCTATTTTCTGTTTTGTTTTGTTTTGTTTTTTTGTTTTCTGAACTACCTCCATACTGATTTTCATAGTGGCTGAACTAATTTAAAGTCCCACTAGCAGTATAAAAGTGTTCCTTTTTCTCTGTATCCTTTCCAACATTTATTTTTGTTTGTTTTATTAATCTTGGCTATTCTTACTGGTGTGAAGTAGAATCTCAATATAGTTTTGATTTATATTTCCCTGATGACTAGAGATTGAACATTTTTTTTCATTTGTTTACTGGCCATTTGTATTTCTTCTTTTAAGAACTGTCTGCTCAGTTTCATCGTCCACTTATTTATTGGATTATTAGTTTGGTGTTTAGTTTCTTGAGTTCTTTGTATATCCTAGAAATTAACCCTCTGTCAGATGTGCAGGAGGCAAAGATTTTCTCCCATTCTGTGGGCTCTCCCTTGACTCTGTTGTTTCCTTTGCTATACAGAAGCTTTTTAGTTTTATGTAATCCCATTTGTTGATTCTTTGTGCAATTTCCTGGGCAACTGGGGTTTTGTTAAGGAAGAACTTGCCTATGCCTATGTGTTGGAGTGTGCTCCCTATATTTTCTTCTTATAGTTTTAACATTTCCAGTTTTATGTTGAGGTCTCTGATCCATTTTGAGCTGATTCTCCTACAGGTTGAGAAGTACCAGTCCATTTTCATTCTTCTACTTATGGATATCCAGTTTTCCCAGCACCATTTGTTGAAAAGGCTATCTTTTCTCCAGTATATGCATTTGGCCCCTTTGTCAAAGATCAGGTGGCTATAGTTGCATGGGTGTATATCTGGTTCTTCTGTTGCATTGATCTTCACGCTTCTTTCTGTGCCATGCTGTTTTTGCCACTGTGTCCCTGTGGTATAGTTTAAAGTCAGGTATTGTGATGCCTTCCTGCACTCTTTTTACTGTTCAGGAATGTTTTGGCTGTATGAGGTCTTTTGTGCTTCCATACAGATTTTAGGATATTTTTTCTATTTCTGTGAAATATCTCATTGGAATTTTGATGGACATTGCATTGAATCTATAGATTGCTTTTGGTAATATAGCCATTTTCACAATATTAATTCTTCCAATCCATGATCAAGGGAGGGCTTTCCATTTTCTAGTATCTTCTGCAATTTCTTTCTTTAGGTTTTGAAGTTTGCATGGTAGAGATCTTTAGGATCTTTGGTTAGATTGATTCCTAAATATTTAAGTGTTGGTAGGCTATTGTGAATAGGATTTTTGTTTTGATTTCTTTTTCTTTGTTTGTTATTAGTATAAAGGAATGATACTGACTTTTGAGTGGTAATTTTGTATCCTACTTTGCTGAAGGAGCTAATTAGCTCTAATGGTTTTTTAGTGGAATTTCTAAGGTCTTTTAGGTATAGGATCAGCTCACTTAGAGAGGGAAATAATTTGTCTTCTTCATTCTCTGTTTGTATCCCTTTTCTTTCTCTTGCCAGATTGCTTTTGCTAGGACTTCAATAACTATATTGAATAAGAGATGAGGGAGTGGACATCCTTGTCTTGTTCTTGATCTTAAAGGGAATGCTTTCAATTTTTCCACATTTAATATAACATTTGTTATAGGTTTGTCACTGAATGGATTTAAATATTCACAATACTTCTAGCCTTGTGAGACTCTCAAAGGTGAGCTCTGAGAATGTCAGCATCAGGCCCTTTAAGAGGAAGCTATGCATTTCCACATGGTCATTTCTACTCCAAAAGACCAGTGTGCCAAAGCCTGCATATTTTAAAACCTACACTTAGACTTTAAAGAAATTCTCCTACCACTTTGGGTCACTTTTGTTGTACCTTTTAAACACAGTAAAAGTCTAAATTTTAAGTTCTCATTGCTGAAATATGGTTAATTCCAGGTTTAAAAAATACATTTTATTTGTAGCAAATAATTTCATTTATTATTGTGCATTCCCTTACATTGATGGTGAAACAGTTTGTTTGCAATTTAAGGACTTTAAAATAATATAAATTCTCTGTTTCAGCAATATGGAAGAAAAAACTAGAAAATTCTTTTTTTTCAAAATGCTAACCTTTGTTGAGAAATAACAGAATAGAATGTTAGAATGAAATGGACCTTAGACATCAAACAGTCTATCCTGCTTATTTTACACTTAACAAATATAATGGTGGTTATTTAGAATTATGTTCATAAAGCTACAAGTATTCCCTGCACCACAGATAAACAGAAATATATCCTATTTCTGCAGAACTCCCCACTAATTAACAGAGTCCTAGTTTATAGGACTATTAAAATGCCTTTTATTTAAATGAGCAGGTTAAATTAGATCACTTAACTTTCTAACCATAAAAAGTAAAATGCTGTTTTTATTCTTCACTCTCTAGTAGTCATTTGGAGTCAGGTAATGTAATAACATCTGTCTCACACAAAAAAGTCAATGTCTGTAAGAAAAGGAAACATTTACTTATTTGCCCTGTGTTTTTATTAGAGGCTAAGCTTTGCAGATGTCACTTTCCATGAATAATTCACCCCAGAATTTGGCCCTACTCCTCATTAGCTTCTGTTTCTTAGAAGACATTTAGAATTGCACCACGTTGTGATTTAGCACATGTGCATGTGACCACATGAGAACTTAGAGTCAAATATAATTAAATATTTTATAGTGAAAAATAAGTCACAGAAAATTTTTTTAATGAAGTTTGTATTATACAATAAATACTCCTTGTAAAAAAATTAGAAAACATTTTTAGGCAACTGGTCATTTTATACTCTGCTTTTCATTCTCATACAATCCTTTACTTCTAATTATACTGAACTATGGGAACTATTATGGTACACAATGATTGGGTTATTCTGCAAATTCCCAATTTTGGTATCAAAAAGAATGCAAACTTACTTTCAAGACAGTAGTACTAAAATGTAGTTAATGTCCATTGATAATTTCACCATTTCTAAATGTAATAAACTACAAGGAAAGAGACAGTCTAGATACCAGACTAATGTATAGCATGCTTAAATGAATACAATGTCATTCTCTTTGATTCATGTAGTACCTAAACTAAGCCAAAAGGTGATAACAATGTTTTATCGGGTAGAGATTATGTGGCAATTTACAGTACAGATAAGTACAAAAAATCAATATCTTTCTAATAAACAGTGTCCTGATGAAGATTTCAAGGTGTTCTGCTTTTAAATTTTTCTTACAAGCCTGCTTCTGTGGTGTGGGCCTATAATCCCAGTGACTCAGGAGACTGAGGCAGGAAGATTTGCAAGTTTGAACCCAGACGGAGACTGCACAACTTAGCAAAACCCTGTTTCAAGTTAAAATATAATAAAGAGATTAGAGGATACAGCTCAGTAGTACAGCACTTGCCTAATATGCAAGAGGCCCTGGGTTAAACGTCCAAGTACTGCAAAACAACAACTACAACAACAAAAATTTCCTATATTCATTCACCTACCTTCATTTTTCTAACTGGTATGTTTATAAATCCTCCTTCTACACAAAATACTGTGTGATGATCCTCTTTGGTCAGCTTGTTACATTCATCTTCCATTAGAAATAAGTGGTAACTATTTACTTAGAATATAATAGTATACTAAGACTTTTTTTATCAGTCATAGAAGATGTAATGCCAGGCACTCTACCACTGAGCTGCACCCCAAGCCCATTTTTATTTTTTATTTTGAGATAAGGTCTTGCTAAATTGTGCAGGCTGCATCTGGCCTTGAACTTGCAATCCTCCTGCCTCAGCCTCCCAAGTTATTGGGATTACAGGTATGTGCTACATCAGCCCAATTAGAATATTTTTAATTATTCTATTTTGTTTTAAGTTCTCAGTTAAGCCTCTGGGAAAATCAGTATGGTGTGAGAGATACATATTTCGTATTTGAGAAATACATCAATATAACAGATGCACTATCAATATAACAGATTAGGCAAAGGCCACCAAAGATACAAACAAATTAATTTATACTACATTCTAGATAACAGGTATTCGTCGGTGATTGTGTTCCAAATGATCAAGATAGTGAGAAGGCAGAATGTTGAGTCTCTTAAGAAAACATCAAAGCTGATCCTCAGACCCAAAGCCAGACTCAGGGAATAATTTATTAATCAATTTCATAGCTCAATAAAAAAAAATCATTTCTCATGTTTAAAAAAGAAGACATTTCTAAAGGGACAAAAGATTGGTTAGATATAATAGAAAGAAAATTCTTCTGAATGAAGGCAAGTATTTTCTTCATTATGCAAACATACATATATAGAGAGATTCTAATACCTCATAAAATTGAAAAATATATTAAAAGTCAATGTCATTTAAAATACAAAATGAAAAAGTCAGCATGGTACATGCCTGTAATACTCAGGAGGCTGAGGCAGGAGGATTGCAAGTTCAAGGCCAGAGGCAGCTAGAAGAACTTAGGGAGACCTTATTCCCAAATACAAAATAAAAAACAAAAAATGTGCTAGGGGTGCAGCTTAGTGGTAGAGCACTGTGTAACAGGGGAGGCCTTGGATTCAACTCCACCATAGAACTGAAAAAAAAAATCCAAAAAACAATAATGATGACAGCAAACACAGAGTTTACTATGTGCCAGGCACTGTTCTAAGTGCTCTTTACAGATTCATGTAAAGTTTACAGAATTCTGATGTCCCTGCTTATCTCTTCATGGTGGGAACATTCTATCTTGCAAAGGAGCCTTCATTTCTATGACCAGTCTGTTTTTCTTGACTTCTGCTATTGTGTATCCTTGGAACAGTGGGAAGGTGGTGTTTACTTCAGTTACATAGACCTACCTTGACATCTTGGGAGTAGTCTGGAGATGGGCAATGGAGGCCTAGTATGACTGTCCCATTGCCATCAGGGACAAGTGCCCCTCCAGTTTTGTGCATCAGCACCACCAGCCGATTTCCTGGAATATCAAGAGGGCTGCTCTCACTGGACCACCAATGTTTCACTCCAGATACAGGAAAAATATTTCAAGGCAATGAGGATTCAGAATACTTATATCTGCTTACAGTAGAAGCGTCATCCCAGTCATGAAGCTCTTGGATTGTACATGCTAATAATTTGTGTGAGGAAATAGTAGTCTTTGCCTTTTCCAATTTTTCTTATTTTGTTAAGTTATTGATCTAGAACCTTATTCAACATTCACAATTCGTTGAATAGTTCCTACTTGGATAATTTACAATGTCAAATTTGATGTTAATGTGCCATTTTTGAAAGTGAAGTTTTCAATTTGCTGTGACTCGGTTTTCATGAGTCAGTCCCACTGCTGAATCAATATACTCCCTGCCCCCAGAGATGTGCCATTGGTGTTGAAAAAGGATTTGTTTCTTTGTTGCCTCTTTTCCCAAAGGTCACTTAGCAAGTCATTTAATTCATTCATGAATTGAACTGCTACTATGTACCAGGTACAGTATTTGAAAAAATACAGGCATAAATATCACAGACCTCTGGCTCTTAATGTTCTGTATGCTTAATATAAACATGGAGAAATGTTCGTATTACATGACTACAAAATGATATAACATATACTAATAGAACAAAATACAAATTACTAGATAATAGAGAAAGGGGAAAAGCCTCTTTGGAAAATAAAGATGTTCCTCTGTTTATTAAAAATACATTTGGAATATTATCTTCTAGGTCATACCACTTTAGTGCCTACAGAGGAACCAAATTAATACACAAACACACTAGGCATAAAACTCAATGGGATTTACTTACATTTTCTTGTGTTTGTTTGTTTCAGAGTCTCACTATGTATACCAGGTTGGCCTTGAACTTATGATCCTCCTGCCTCTGCTTCCCAAGTGCTGTGATTTCCGTCATGTGCCATCTCACCCAATTTTACTTACATTTTTAAGTGGTATTGTTTACTGGGGTAAGAGAACTTTATATCCTCATTAGCACAATTCTATCGGCAATTATTATGGGACTGGCAAAGATACAGGCTGAGATTTAGCTCAGTGGGTAGAGCCCTGCTCTGAAGTCTCTGAGGTACCGAGTTCAATTCCCAGCACCACAAGAACAGAAGAAGGTGGTGATCCACTCCCAAGGCAATCCCAAAACAATCAGCTTTGAAAACCCCATGAGGGTCACTGAGTTGGACACAACTTGACAGCACCTAACAACAACAATAGTAAGCAAAGTTACTGTCAATGTTTTTTTTTTTTTTAGTGCTCACACTTGAAGCCAGGGCCTTGTGCATGCTACACAAGCACTCTACCACTGAGCTACAATGCAGTTTAATCCTAGTTAACGCTTATCTCCTAGTTCTGTATGATTCCTTGCACATAAATCAAGCCTGGCCACTTCACATTTAAGAGATTTTTCTTTATGTAGAAAGACTATCTCTGCCACCTGTGAGAGTTGATCTAGGAGGCTTACTGAAATAGTTTTGCCTTAAGAAATGTCCATCAGAAAGGTAAACAGAGATAATAGGAGGCCACCCTTTGAGAACAGTGGAACTAAAAAAGAAATAAAGGAGCTGGACACAGTGGCGCATGCCTATAATCCCAGTGACTCAGGAGGCAGAGGCAGGAGAATCGAAAGTTTGAGACCAAAAGCAGTCTGCAGAATTTAGTGAGATCATGTCTCAAAAAGTAAAAGAAAAGTGGGCTGAGGGTGCAGCTCAGTGGTACAGCACTTGCAAAGCATGCAAGTACGAGGCCCTGGGTTCGACCCCTAGTACCACAAAATAAATAAAGAAAAAGAAAAAGAAAGGAAGGAAGGAAGGAAGGAAAAGAGAAGAGAAAAGAAAAGAAAAGAAAAGAAATAAAGTAATGTCAGGCAGTAATGACAGAACCAGATTCCTAAGTGTCTAACGCCCACGGCCCCTTAACATCTTGGGAGATCCTGGACTGACCCACTTTCTCTGGTACAGTTTGAGGGATGGAGAAGCTCTTTGTATCTTGTCTCATCTAACATGAACTGGTACAGGAACATAGTACTGAGAGAGATGACCCTTGATAGCTTAAAGCAGCACTTCTCTACAGGGAGCATCCTTGGATCCTAAAATCTCCAAAGAAGACACACAGAAGTGTTGGGAAGTTCTGCAGAAGACTGGGCTGAAGTCAAGGGCAACATCGCATGGAGAGTCAATGCTTTAGGCCATGGCTGAAACACAAACGTTGGGTGTGGCATGTTCTTTCTAAAGGTGCAAGGAGCCAGTCACAAATCAGCAGACCCTGGGGGCCAGTACAGACTAATGTCCTCACCACAGGACCCAGGAACAATACACAGAACAAGGACTTAAATTCACAGAAGACTAATTTTGCCGCTGATTACGAGGTATCCCAGTAGTCCCGACCTCTCCCAACCCCCTAACCCTGTTACATGACACCATCTCAGGAAAAAGCAGAGAAACCGTTGGAGAATCTGACAGAATGAACGTTTACCCTAAAGAGGCTGAGTCATCCAAAAGAAATTATCTAAACAGGAAGAGACAGAAATGTAGTTAATTAGCAAGATTAAAGCACCCCAACCCCCAATCTTATGCCCCTAACAAGCAGAGTTAACAAGCTCAGGAGAAAAATTAAGTCATTATCAAAAGATTCCCTCAAGCTTCTGAAAAGCCTAGAGAGGGAATTATATTGAATTAGCATTCACTGGGCAAATTGTTTATCCTATTACACTAACACCTAGCACTCAAAATCTGGTCCCTTTGGAGCAAAGTGACCCTCATTTGGTTGACATTTTGAACTGATCATGGGTAGAAAAGAACTTCTCAGTATTGACCCTGGAAGATCTTGATGTCACTAAAGATCATTCTTTAATCAACTGCTTGCTGCTACTTTCCTTGCTCTACAAAACAGGTAGTTGGTGATGAAAGTTAGCCACAACTACCTCTTCTTGCTCAGTTTCTCTGAGGCTGTGGTCCCTAGACTTATATCCCTCAATTATTATGAGATGGATAATAAGAAAAAATTAAAATCTATTGACAAGTTGAGTAGATAGCTTGCAGAGTGAGGAAAAAGTCTTAGTTGGGAGATAGTAGCTGGAATGACTGATAACTATTTTGTCACTGGCTTTCCACACAATGTATATTATTCAGGGGAAAAATGTCATCAGAAAACTTTGGAATACTCAGGAAAGTAAAGTTAAGTAGACTTCTTATCTGAAGGGCTGGCTCTAATAAAGCCACTGTGTGCAGTGAAATTCCAAAAGAGCTAAGTATAAAATTTCCCAAACTTATTCCAGTAGAAGGCTGGCTTCTCCTAGGTCCAAAGAGATTGCAGTCATCTTTTCCTAACTCTGACTTCAATGATGTCACCACAGTGGCTAGCAATCAGCCATGATGGGAATATTTACATAATAGAAATTTGTAAAACCTAACAGGCTTCTGTTGTTTGTTTGTTTGTTTTCAGGACAGCTGGTTCTTAATCATGTACCACCACACCACTGTCTTAGAAACCCGTTGGCAATAAACTTGTGTTGTGGTGGTTAGGTGCCATTGGGTGATGTACTATTATAGCAAATGACCACAAATTTAATGACTCAAACCAACACAAAAATACTACTTTACAGTTCTGTAGGTAGATGTCTGACACAGGCCTCGTAGGGCTGAAAATCAAGATGTCAGCATTCCTTTCCAGAGGCCCTAGGGGAGAGTTCATTTCTGTGTCTTTTCCAACTTCTAAAACCATCTTCACTTCTTGGTTCACACCCCACCTTCCTTCATCTTCAAGCCAACAATCGGTCAGATCCTTCTTTCATGGTATCTCCTCTTCTACCTCCCTCTTCCATTCTTACCCTGCCTTTGTGATGGTTGAGCCCATCCAGATAGTCCAGCATAATCTCCCTGATTTCAGGTTAGCTAATTGCCAGTCTTAATTCCACCCACAATCCTAACTACACTTTGCAAAGGCAGCATAGTTGCAAAATAGAGGGATTAAGATGCAAAATACATTGAAGGGGCCATTATCCTAACTAGCCAACACCTGTTCCAAGGAACACATTTTTGAGGAGAGTCACTAAAGACCATTAATGGAGGATGTCCTGGACAATGCACTTTTTAATTTATCTTTTGTAAATTATTGACCCCTTTAGAGCTTCAGTGAATTGCTCTATGAAATAAGGATGCTTTCTTTATTTACTTTGCAAAGTTTTGGTTTGATCAATTAAGATAATAGACAAAATCACATCTTAAAGAGAGATGAGACTCAAGCCCGGCACAGTGGTGCACGCCTGTAATTCCAGCAACTCAGGAGGCAGAGGCAGGAGGATTCCAAGTTCGAGTTCAGAGGCAATCTACGTAACTTAGTGAGACCTTGTCTCAAAAAGTAAAAAAATAAAATAAAATAAAAATAAAAATAAATGGTCTGAGAGTGCAGCTCAGTGGTACAGCACCTGCAAAGCATGCAAGTGCCAGGCCCTGGGTTCAAACCCCAGTACTGAAAAAAGAAAAAGTGAGACTCTCAACATGTATTTTTATTATTGTTAACCAGGCCCTGGGTTCAAACCCCAGTACTGAAAAAAAAAAAAAAGTGAGACTCTCAACATGTATTTTTATTATTGTTAATAATTGAGATACTACAAGGTTTTGTTTATGGTCAAAATAATTCCCATAATTTATAACTCAGTCATTTCCTACCTATGTTTTGCAAAAAAGAGAGCTGGCTCTGGTCCATTTCTAGGAAGAGGATGTATGGGAAAAAGCATTGAGGCTCAGCCTTTGATCACTTTAGATTTGCACCTGAGGCTGGCTCTAGATTAAATTTCTCACACTCCCTGGAATTAGTGAAAATCCTGAAAAAATGATTTTCCAGGTCCTTTAGAACTAGATCTGGGCAATTCTCATAGGTGCTCACTCTTTTCTTTGTCTCTCACCTCAACTTTGTCTATAACATTCTTAAGCCACAATATAGATGAATGGGCTGGTATAGGGTACAGAATCAGGGCATTTCTAATAACCGTCCCTTTTAGACACAACCTGAAACCCAGCTCCTTTCCACAGGGAGTCATAGAAGTCAGCACTCTTAATTCCAAGTGTTTGTTCCTGAGTCATTGTTTCTCTTGGCATCTCTAATAAATGATTTCATTACTTATTGAAAAGTAATTTGTACTTTTTTCTGTTTATGTATTAGGTTCTTTATCTTCAACTGTGTGTATTTACTAATGCTACATAACTTATTATTGGAACTGAGCTTGCAAATTCCCCAGCTACTGCCTCTTTTACCTACCTGACCATTCCTTCCATTCCAGGAGTCTTTTCACTCATATTGTTTCCTGCACCATTAACCAGCCTTGACAAAGATTAGGTGCACAACTGGAAAAGAGAATATTAACTATTAAAGGAATGGGTCTTAATGAACTATAGATTCTATCCAGGAAAACAAATCTTAATAAACTAGTACGTTTGACTGTGTGAAATTTCAAGCCATTTTATTCTGCTCCAGGATATTTTAGACCAAGGCAAGTACCTGTTAATGTTTAGTTATCGGCCTCTGATAAGCCTGACACCACCCCTGGTTAGTTATATAATCTATCACCACCACCACCACCACCCTACCCCCGGCCCCTGGAGATTCTCTGGGATCTGTGTCACATTATACTCACATCCACAAAACCAGCCAGGCAAGACGGTGACCTGGGCAGAGCTAAGATTACCAGAACAGGATCACTTTATGTTTTGTTTTGACTCCATTGTGAGGATTGTGAGTGTCAGATTTACAGTCTTTGGTGTTGGGGCTTTTCTGATAACCCTGTTACAGCCCTACCCAAACTAACCTGTCCCTTCTGGGCTTTACTCCAAAGAGTCAGCAGGCAATTTTGCCAAGCAAGAGTGCTTGGCAAAAAGAGTCTTGGAGCAGCTTTGGCCAACCAGTGGGGCTTCTGTGGGCTGGTCCTTCTTTGTTTTCCTGAGAATGATGGAAATCTTCAGATTAGAAATGTATGAAACGCATATGCACAAGGAGAAACAGCAGGCCTTGAAGCCTAGAACTATTTCTACAGGAAATGAGGAAAGGTGAAAAGAAAAAAAAAACAACAACAACAAAAAATGAGTTAACGGGAAGAGGAAGAAATCATTATGAAATGAGATATGTTTTCCTCTTGATTTTAAACACTATTTTGAAAGCAAATACGTGTGTGTGTGTGTGTGTATGTGTGTGTGTGTGTGTGTGTATACATGTTTTATGTTTGGCTTAGGCCTTGGGCTCAATCAACAAGAGCTAATTTGCTCCCAAATAATGCACCTTAACTAGCATAATATGATTGTTCAATCAAATCATCTGTATAGGCTTCCAAAAAGGAATAGCATTCTTTTATGGAAAGGCTCTAGGTTATGAAATGGATCAACAATAATCCCAGGAAAGTCCTGGGGAACTCAGGAGGTAGAGATCTGAGAAGATGTGGGCTAGACATGCAGTATCAAGGCCTATATTTGTTCAAGGTACTGCAATTTCATTGAAATGTATCTGGCCCATACCAGATGGAGGTGGTGTTCTGAATTCTGCAGAAGACACCAAGGCTACTGAAGTATGGGTCTCAATATGATGAAATCTGTGATCCTGGCATCTGGTTGTAGGTAAGAGTTGGTAGAAAGGAATGTATAGGAGATAGTAAAGGATGCAAAGGAATGTATAGTGAGATAGTGAGTATTTCCAGGGAGTTAGAATTAGACTCAAAGGATCAATTTGATTAAAAAACATACATCTTTGAAAGTGGATCTCAGAATATTTCAACCTCTCTAAAACCTAGAGAGACTCTGATTTCCTTTCTACTGTGCCCTCTCTACTTCACCACCATGGAATTTGTTTCTTCCTCTTAAGGGTCACCTTCACCACTAACCATTTCTGGGTAACATTGCCTGGCTCTAAGTCTTTATGCATTTTACCCAGCTGTCTATTAAGAATGGTTGTACCTAGCTATATGTTACTTGTCATGTGTTGCTTTACATGTCTTTTGATTTGGCATGATCAAATCAAGCATTCAGATTAATCTCAGTATCCAATTAAGATTATCACAACATTTATACATTTGGAATTTTTGAGTGGATGCTCTAAATTTGTTGAACTTTACTTCTGCTATAGTCTAGTTGCTTACATGGATCTGGCTTCTCCTCAGATATAATTCTAGTATTACAACTAAATTTATTTGTTTGATAGAGAAATTTTGTATATGATGCATACATTTAACAATGATATATGGTGAACACTCCACTAATTTTTTTTCCATCAAAGAGAGTATATACAGGCATAGATTACCAGCAGATGCTAGCAAGGTGGTGGTTGTTGTTAGGTGCCAAGGAGTCAAGTGCAACTCATAGCCACCCTATGTATAGCAGATCAAAACAATCCTCCATTCTGTGCCAGGCACATGATCTTATTTATCTTTAAGCCTATTGTTGTAGACACTGGCAATCCACCTAGTGGAGGGTTTTCCTTTTTTTTGTCGACCTGCCACTCTCCAGGGATTGGTCCTTCCTGACTATATGTCCAAAATATCTAAGACACTGTCTGGCCATTCTTGCCTCCAAGGAGCACTCTGGTTGTACTTCTTCTAGGACAGATCTGTTGGTTCTTTTGGCAGACCATGGTATATTCAATAATGGTCTCCAGCACCATAATTCAAAAGCATCAATTCTTCTCCTGTCTCCCTTGTTCAAGGGAGGTTAAGGATCCTTAAATAGGTCTGTGTTTCTCTAGAGTCCTGCTCTAAATGACCAAAGATACCATCCCAAAACTTAGAAAAGCATACTCTATTAGCAATAGAGAAGACAGTGAAGGGTGTAGATACATATGTGCAAATCCATCCTTGTTCATAGAAAAAAAATATTCAAATAGAATGAGCAATGTCATGAAAAACAGAACCCATATCACCAAGAAGAATATACTTCATTTCTCCTTCCCATTTTTCTCTGCAGTTGACCAAATCAAAGCCACAAAGTGAACCCTCTTCAGGAATTTACCTGGAATCAGCAAGTTAGTCATCATGTTAGACTGGCTAGAGAGAGCAACAATCAATTATATTGACTTCATCTTTGTAATTTTAAGTTCATTGCCACTGTGCCTAGGTGTCTTCTTCTCTGGAAAACTTAACCTTTAGACATTTAGCTAAAGGTCCTGACAGTGTAAGTACAGCCTCATGGGGCCAACTCTTTATTCTTGGAAGTCCTATCCCATGAATACTTTTTTATTTTCTATGAGTATTTGAGTACCATGTGTGTTGGCCATTCCCAGAGGACCCTATTCCATTAATGAAACATTTTCCCTGATAAATCATAGATAATATACAATTAACCACATGCCTACTAATGAATTAATATCCTATGAACTAATTGGTAAGTAAAAATTTAACCAGTATGGAAGGAGGTAAGGGAATGCAATACATGTAAAATATCTTAAGGACAATGTTAAATAGCAAGTTATGTTTGAAAATATGTTTCTTTCTGTTTAGTGTTATTATATAGTTTCTTATCTATTTTCTTTCTACTTTTATTTTCAGCTCAAAGTTAGTCTGATATTGACCTTCAGGGCTAAATACAATCGATTTGCTTTGTTTCTAAGTTTGTGCAATCCTAACCATGATGCTTAAAATTATTAAGGGACATATTTGAAACTATGCTCTTGAAATTTTAATTTCCTAAAACAGTACTTTTATAGTAATTTTCCTATAATCATGTGCATGATTCAGCTCCCACAGTCTGCACCTGGCAAGGGGAATAAAATATAGATTCATTCATATGATCAGAATTATTTTATTAGGCTACTTGCCCTGGCTTTAGAAATATTATGCTCCACATACTTAAATTATTCCATTTTCTCTTGAAAGGATAAAACCTTGATTGGAAGAGCTTCCTCCTCTCTTGAATCAGCTACAAAAGAGAAATGATTTATGCAGTAGGATTAAATTAATGCTGAATGTAGCAGCTCATAACCACTTCTCAAATTTAGTAGTGCTAGTCAGGAAAAGAGAAGAGAATGTTCAAAGAGAAGAATCAGCTGAAGATGTATAATAGGACAACTGGACCATGAGTTAA